>CAUYRT010019968.1:0-16097 GCA_963574885.1 Lepilemur ruficaudatus
AATGATGTCATCAATCATGCCTACACAATGGATCCTCCATAAAAACCCAAAAGGACAATGTTCAGGGGGCTTCCGGATAGCTGAGCACGTGGGGGTACCTGGACGGTGGTGAGCCTGCAGAGGGCACAGAAGCTCCCCACCCCTTCACACGTGCCTCGCCCTACGCATCTCTTCCATCTGACTATTCATCTGTGTCCTTTGTGACACTCTTTTTTTTTTAAATTTTTTTCTCTGTTACCTGGGCTAGAGTGCCGTGGCATCAGCATAGCTCACAGCAACCTCAAACTCCTGGGCTCAAGTGATCCTTCTGCCTCAGCCTCCTGAGTAGCTGGAACTACAGGCATGCACCACCATGCCCAGCTAATTTTTCTATGTATTTTTAGTTGGCCAATTGATTTCTTTGTATTTTTAGTAGAGATGGGGTCTCCCTCTTGCTCAGACTGGTTTCGAACTCCTGACTTTGAACGATCCTCCTGCCTCGGCCTCCCAGAGTGCTAGGATTACAGGCGTGAGCCACTGCGCCCGGCCCCTTTGCGATATTCTTTACAATAAATGGGTAAACATAAGAACCAGGATTTACAGCCGGTAAGTGGGAAGCACAGGTCACAAGCTGGGAATTGTGATTGGCATCTGAAGCAGTGGGCGGTCTTGTGGGACTGAGTCCTTCCTTAACCTGTGGGATCTGATGTTCCAGGTGGATAAAGAGTCAGAATTGAGCTAAATTATAAGGACACTGAGTTTTGCTGGACACTGGAGAATTCACTATCAGTGGGGAGAAATCTCCACACATTTTGGTGACTAGAGGCGAAATGTTGTGTTGAGCAAGTACATGACAGTAGAGAGAAACCTCTTTCCCTCCCCTCATAACAACCAAAGCCAGATTAGGGATACAATTGCCAATCTATACAGGGAGCTAAATCATCACTGGGATAAATCGGAGGAGCCATAATGTCAGTAACCTATGTTTCCAAAGGTTATACAGCTGGAGAAACGCAAGTTAGTCTGGTCCTGCTCCACCACAGGGGACACAGTGGCTTAGAAGATGACAACAGAACATTGTTCCTTGGCACAGAGGTACATACCTTTGTTTATTTCTGCAATTTACACATGCAAGTTGTGCAATGATTCATTTATTTTATTATTTAAAATTTACTTCCTTAAATATGCTTTCCAAGAGGTTGTCTGGTTCTAAAGATTGCAGCAAAGAACGAGAGTACAGGAAAAGTGTGTGTGATTAGTGAAAAACCGGAAATGAAAGACAATTCCACCTCAGTTAAATCTCCCACACTCTGGGCATACAAAAACATAACCCAGTATATAATTTGTATTAAATACAGAAATACACAACGGATCATAAAAGCGATGGCATGTTTTGAGGAAATCTGCATGATTGATAGCACAGGTGGTGATAGAAAACACCATACTTGTGCTGCTGTTTTCAAATGCTGGATGTGCTCATTTATAAGGTCAAAGCTAAAAGAAATTAAAGCTGTAACAAGTAAAAAGCAACTGCACGATTTAAATTCATTCAGGAAAAGTAAGCTGTATTGTTGCTATAGAACTTTCAAGTCCTTCACCTCTGCTTTCTCCCACAAAAATCACTGTTTTTAGAACATGATTTTTGAGGTTCCCAAGGAGCACAAGAGTCAAGTCCCCGCAGGACACTGTAACCGGCTTGGATACAATGGCAAGGGTCGCACTGAACTTTAATACAGACGACGTCAGGATATTCTGTTCTGATTCTTAGGGCAAGGTTTATTAATAAGCACAGCATCAGTGCTTTTAAAAAGATAAATGTTCAGAAGTGCCACTGTTTTATTTGTCTTATGCATCAAATCTTAGCATATTCACTCTTGGAACTATAATTACAACCACGACCCGTATTCACAGATTTTCTGTTTTTCTCCTTCACTCCCCCACCCCACACCCTACTCCCCACATTTCTGGACTCCAAAGTAGGAAAGAGGGTGCGAACTGGCATAAGGAGGAAAGGAGTTGGTGATTTTCATGGAGTCCCATGAAAATCAGTGTTTTCCAAATGCTCAAGGACTTCGCTTTAGTTTTATCCCTCATGAGCGCTCTAGGGGAGGTAAGAGTTTCGTCGCCACAGCCCAACTCAAACCTGATCCTCCGCGTGGATTGTTGTGGTTTCTCCCCAGATCCCCTCTAGGGTCCTTTGATTAACTACGGAGCTGCCAAGGGCCTCCAGGGACATCGAGGGAGGGCCTGGCGCTCTGCCCCAGCGCTGCTTAGGGTCTTCCTGGGGCCGCATGGGGAAACTAAGGGACCCAGGCGCTGTGCCCTGGGCGGCCCAAGCAAAGGACGCGCGGCCGAGAAGCCAGGGGCTTTACCTCCGGGAAATGGCCAAGGGGCCTGGCACTGTCGCGGCTGTCTCCTCCCGAGACGCGCAGTGAAAAGCGAAACAGAGCTCTCCGCAGCCCGAGGAGACGGGTGGGGTAGGGACAGCCCGGTCTCCATGGGGACCCCACAACGCGGACCTGCAGTCCCGCCCAGCGCTGCTCTCCCGCGGCCGACCCTGACCTTCCCGGCTGGAGCGCCTAGAGCCGTGCGCCCTTCTCTCCGTTGCCGCAGCGCGTCCCACTAGGCAAGTCCCGGCTCCTCCTCCAACCTCCAGGGAGCCTGCGGCGGGAGAAAGTTCCCTGGGACCCGGTGGGTCACTGCAGGTCCCCGTAGCCCTGCAAGGATTTTTCTAGACTAGAAAATCCCTGAAGATGGAAGTAGATTATGGTTGCCAAAGGCTGAGGGGTTTGGGGAGTGAGGAGTGACTACTAATGGGATTCTTTTGGGGATGATGAAAATGTTCTAGGATTAGATCATGGTGATGGCCATACTATGAATCTACTAAAAGCAAGTGAATTGTATATTTTGAAAGAATACATTTTATGACATGAATTATTATTTCAATGAAGCTTTTTTTTTTTTTTTTAATAGGCAAGGTCTCACTCTGTCACCTAGGCTGGAGTGCAGTGGCATGATCATAGCTCACTGCAGCCTCTAACTACTGGGCTCAAAGGATCCTCCTGCCTCAGCCTCCCAAAGTGGTAGAATTACTGGTGTGAGCCACAGTGCCTAGCCTCAGTAAAGCTGGTTTTAAAAGGTGATGACGCTAATGTTTGCTGGGCATCACTGGTGTCAGCTGTTGTGCTAAGCATCTTATTTGTGCTTTTTCACTTAATCCTCATAAAACCACTACCAAGTTTGTTATTAACCTCATTTTCTAGATTAAAAACAAAAATTAAACTCAACTTGGGTAAATATACATAACACAACTCTAGGGATTCAAATCAAGGTCTAAGTAACGTTAAAGCCCATGCTCTTTCGTTACACCAGTCTTTAAATGGGCACAAGGCACAGAATTTGCAAGGAAGTGACAGAACCTCAAATTTTATAAACACAGTTTAGTTTTGATGATGGAATCTGTATTCCCAGATTGAACAGTATATGGTTTCTTCAAAACAGACAAACAGAGACTAATTTAAAACAATTACTTTATTAAAAATAGCAAATCTCACAAATACATATTTAATCTTTTGTTATCACTGGCCATTGGAAAACACAGCAGCGTGTGTACCGATTGTCTAACGTAAACTGAAGCTGGACTGCCACAAAGAGCCTGTGCATCACCAACTTATGGTCAACACTGGAATAAATGTGGTGAGCTCAGGAAGGACGAATCAATCCTTCAGCCCTATCAGGAACATTAGCACAATGCATTTCAAGTATAACCCCATAAGGCAACAAAATAATAAAGCATAGCAGCACAAGCTCTGCCCCACGTTTCCTGATTAAGCCTTCAACAAGACCCAGGCCTGCAGTTATGGTGAATTACAGCAAGTCAAGTTTACTAAAAGCGGGATGTGAAAACAATCATTGCAGTTACATTGCATTTTAATTACTTTAATTCCTTATTGTGAATGATTCTGCTACTGGATTTGGCTGGAAAAGTAAAGACTGCTGCTTCTCTTCAACTCACAAGAAAGCAAACTGCATTTCATTTTAGCTAGCAGAAGTATTTGGAACATCTTGTGCATCTGCCAAATGAAGTTTTTGTCTGGATTCATCAGTTAAGAAAATTTTCAAAAGAAATTTTTTTTCTATTCTATAAGGGGTGCTTTTTCTTTTCTTTTCTTTTCTTTTTTTTTTTTTTTTTGAGACAGGGTCTTTCTCTGTTGCCCCAGGCTAGAGTGGGCAGTGGCAGGACCAGAGCTCACTATAACCTCAAACTCCTGGGCTCCAGTGATCCTCCTGCCTCAGCCTCCTGAGTAGCTAGGACTACAGACACCAAGTGCCGCCACACCAGCTAATTTTTTAATTTTTTGTAGAGACAGGATCTCGCTATGTTGCTCAGGCTGGTCTCGAACTCCTAGCCTCAAGTGATCCTTCTACCTTGGCCTCCCAAAGTGCTGGGATTACAGGAATGAGCCACCATGCCCAGCCAGGAGTACTTCTTTTAAACTTCTGAAAACTGTACTCAGGAGTCAAGAGACAGGAAAGGAAAGAAAGAACGAAAGAATGAAAGAAAGAAAGAGACAGAGAGAGAGAGAGAGAAAGGAAGGAAGGAAGGAAGGAGGGAAGGAAGGAAGGGAGGGACAGAGAGAGAGAAAGAAAGAAAGAAAGAAAGGAAGGAAGAAAGGAAGGAAGGAAGAAAAGAAGAAAGAAAGAAAAGAAAGAAAGAAAGAAAGAGAGAGAAGGAAAGAAAGAAGGAAAGAAACAAAGAAAGAAAGAAAGGAAAGAAAGGAAAAAGAAAGAAAGATGTTTAAAGGGAAAGCTCCTGTGATGCTTGAGACACTTGGCTGTGGGAAGACAATTTTTAAATGTACTGAATGATGCTGCCTACTAGAATTTGAAGACTTTTTTTTTTAAATCACTGAATCAAGACTATGTTCCAGGTTCCAAGAGAGCACAGAATTATTTTCGATGCATCATAAATCACTCTCAGGTGCTGATCAGAGACAAATATGAAAAAACAATGGATTTAAAAAATAATTTGAGAAGATACCACCTTATCACCTTTGGGAAAGCAATTCTTTTTAAAAGTACAAAAATCAAATCAAATCATCACAGCTCTAAAATCTTTTCTATAATCCTCTTATTTATTCCTCAGAATGATTGAAAATAGGATGGAAATCCTGCATATATTATTGTCTTCCTTTCCTATCATCATTGCCTTTCATTTTCCTCTTCCACCTGTATTTATCCACCTGTTACCTACTTTTCAAGACCCCATTCAAACAATGAAATGAATACACTGAAGCCAACTAAATGCTAGCAATACATGTATGGCAGAGGTTGCAAAAATGTACAGACATAAGCAGAGCCATCAAAGACATTCTTATCCAGTTGGAAGGCTGAAATAACACATGTAAAAATCAACAGATCTAGCCTGAGGTACAAACAGAAAGCTTTATGAAGTGGTCAGTTTGAGTGTAATTTGATAAGGAGATTAGGGAAGTCAGAGCAATTCTAGGTAGGAAATATAACCTGAACAAAGGCATTAAGGCGAGAATGAACATGAAGTGTTCTTGGGCATCCAGAAAACCATCCTGGTGAGAATGAAAAATAATAAAAACTGTAACAAGATGTATAGGTTGTGAGAGCCTTTAAAAGTTTTGACATGGTTCCAAAAATTGTTAAGAAATAGGAATGGCAAGAAGAAAGTGATGTTTTAGGAAGATAAATTTTGTAGCACTATCTAAAGTCTAGAACAATACTAACAGAAATATGATGCAAGCCACAGATAGAATTTTTAAATTTCTGGTAGCCACATTAAAAAGGAAAAAGAGGTGAAACTAATTTTAACAATATACATATATAACCCCATATATTGAAAAAAATCATTTCAACACGTAATCATAATAAAAATTGAGATATTTTACATTCTTTTTTTAATGCTAAGTCTTTGAAATCAGGTGTGTATATTACACTCATAGCACATTTCAATTCAAATTAGCCACATTTTATGTGCTCAATAGCCATTTGGCTATTACCGTCTTCTTTAAGTCTTTCTCGATAATAATATCTTACATTAATCTCTCCCCAGTTTATGTGGCTTCTCAAAATATTCTCTTCATCTGCAAAATGAGGGGTATAACACCACCTACTTCGAAGGGTAGGATCAAATGAGATAACGCCTGTAAAACCCTTCACACAATACTTGGGAAATAGTAAGTATTCATAAAGATTAGCTACTAATTGCTATTACTGGATTTATGTATGAGGTATTTCTTAATTGTTATTACTGCACAATTCATCAATTAATAACAGTATGCATATGTTGTAGCAATGATGGTAATTTATATATATGTAGCCTATATATAATAGTTTGGAAAATTTCACATTCACGTCGATACATGTAGCAATTACCCTATATTATAGAGGACATTCTGGGATGTTAAACAATTTACCCAACATTACATTATCAAAATGTGGAACCAAGTATCAAAAATTTGATCTCTAGACTCTTCATAACCAGTATCCTTTCTATCTCAATAACATGCTAAAAGGGGATGTTTTACCTCTCAAATTAAATTACTTGATAGGCAAGATCATTCCTTATTGTTCTCATGTACCTCACCATTATGCTTATAATTATGTTCCAAAGTACATTTTGACAAGTTACTGAAATAATTGCTCTAAATTCAAATGGAAAAACCTGAATATTCTACGTGTGCCATGGTAATTTCCTTTATGCAAAACCTGTAATATACTAAAGATACTTAATTATGAAATGTCATTTCACAAGCTACCCTTGAAGGCTGCATTTAAATGATGTTTAATTTTTAATTTTATGCATTTAAAATATTCTATATGATGATACTAAGTATAGTATATTATTTCTGATAATATACTATACAGATAATATGTTGTACAGTGCAATATACACTGTAGATACCTGACTGCCAGTGAGCCTCAAAATCCTATAGCCCCCAAATGCTATAATTTATATAGCAACTAGCTTAGTCCTCAATTCTCATGATTAAAAACAATAAATTTGTTTTAAAAACTCAAAAAAAAAAATACAAAGCAAAGCAGAATAAACCAGAAAGAAACAAAATTTAAGCATACAAAACAATGAGAAAATTCCATTTGGAAACCAAAGAAGAATGATGGCCCCAGTAAATAAGACTACATGTCTTTGTTCACTATATCTGAATAATGCATGTTTCTAAAACTTGATTGAGACTATTCACCAGAAATTATAAGTTGTAAACTTTTCACCGTTGATAGTAGGCAAAGGATACATGGAAGTATTCAATTCTTCTAACTGTAACACAAAGAAACAAATTTAATTTTAATTTTATAAGATAAATATAAATAGATAGTCATTAACTATATGTTTTAAAATAAATTATTTTTCATATAAGCTTTTTTTAAATGAAAAAGAAAAATATTAAAGAAAAAACTTTCAAAAAATTTCCAGGCTAGGAAATTCCTTTTTGTAAGATAATTACAAAGTAGCTTTAATATTTATGAAACAAGAATATGAGGAAAGAATGAAACCATATGATAAAAACATAGAAACTGGAGTTTTGTTTAAGTATTCCTAAAGCCATGTTATAATTACAATCACCTCCAACAGCAATTTTTTGTTTCCTGGTTATTTATTTATTTTTTTTAGAGACAGGGTCTCGCTCTATCACCCAGGCTGGAGTGCAACAGCCCAATCGTAACTCACTGTAATCTCAAATTCCTGGGTTCAAGCAACCCTCCTGCCTCATCCTCCTGAGTAGCTGGGACTACAGGTACATGCCATTAGGCCCAGATAATTTTTAAAAAAAAATTTTGTAGAGATGGGACAGGGATCTCACTGTGTTGCCCAGGCTGGTCTCAACCTCCTGGCTTCAACGGATCATCCTGCCCCAGCTTCTAAAACCTTCATGGATTATAAAAAAATTTCACTTGTCATTCAGTTTTCTGTATGAAGTAGAATTGATCACCCCTTGTCTTAGTCTGTTTGGGCTGTTATAACAAAATATAAACCCGTGGTTCACAAAGAACAGAAATTTGTTTCTTACAGTTATGGAGGCTGGGAAGTCCAAGATTAAGGTGCCATAAGATTTGATGTCTAGGGAGGATCCACTTCCTGGTTCATAGAACGGCGCCTTCTCACTGTGTCCTCATATGGTGGAAAGGGTAAGGGGTCTCTCTCAGGCCTCTTTTATAAGGGCCCTAATCCCATTCTTGACCTAGTCACCTCTCAAAGCCCCCGTCTCCTACACTATCACCTTCAAGGTTACGATTTCAACATATGATTTCTGGGAGGACACAAACATTCAGACCACAGCACTCCTGACTCACAGAAAAAAAAAATTTGAATTATAGAAATATTAACTAAATTGCTCAGTGCAATTAACCCAAATGCAAATTCTAGACTAAACAAAGGCTTTCTGGTTTCAAATTCAGTGTTCTTTTTACCATACCACAGTTACTCTGCTAAGTGTAGAGCAAATTAAGCTTGCATTTGTTAAGAGGACTAAAACATAAAACATGAACTGGTAAAAGGAAATACTTACAAGACTGAACATGAGAGACTTGAAATAAAAATATTATAGGTTTGAAATTTTAAAAGGATAGGCATACAATGTACCTCACATTAACTTACTCAAAAGATGGAGGAAAATAACCAGAAATGAACCCTTTTTCTCACTGGTGAAGAGAGAATCTAAAACTAAAGTGTGTTGAATTCAATTTTATTTCTTTGTCCAAAAAGGATTTAAAGAGGCAAATTTAATGAACACTTCTAGTGTCACAATCATACATGGTGTTATGCGCTGAACTCTGTTTCATATGCTTTGTCCTCACTCCCATTATCTTAGAATGTGAGTGTATTTGGACATAAGGTCTTTAAAGAGGTAATTAAGTCAAAATGAGGTCCTTAAGGTGGACCCTGATCCCATGTGACTGGTACTCTTGTATGAAGAGGAAATTTGGACACAGGCGTGCATAGAGGGAGAATGCCATGTGACATGATGGTGGCCACCCACAAACCAAGAAGAGAGGCCTCAGAAGAAACCACCCCTACCCATACCTTCAGCTCCAACGTTTAACCTCCACAATTGTGAGAAAAGAGATTTCTGTTGTTAAAGCCATCCAATCAGTGGTACTTTGTTATGGCAGCCCTAGCAAAGTAATATGCATGGCAATGTACTAAATTACTACAAACACCAAACACAGTTCTGTATTTTAAAAAAAGTAACCACCACCCAAGTAAATAACACAAGGTGTACTAATCATGCCAGGAAAAGGTCTTTTGACTACTATCTTCTATATCTTAAGATCTTATTTATATGTACAGAGGCAAATATTTCACTTTTAGATTTGCCAGTATCTGTATTTTGAGAATACATGCTTAGATGTAAATATTATAATTTCCTTGCAATATATTACTTTATAAAAAGAGTAGTTTTTACAAAGTGGATGAAACTTGAAAACACTAAACTAAGTGAAAGAATCCACTTAGGCCACATATTGTGTAATTCCATTTATATGAAATGTCCAAAACGGGCAAATCTATAAAGGCAGAAAGTAGATTAGAGGTTGCCGGGTGAGAGGGGAATTGAGAGGCATGGGGTTTCTTTTTGGGGTGATAAAAATGTTCTAGAATTTGACAGTGGTGATGTCTGCACAACACTGTGACTATATGAAAAATTGCCAAAGTGTACACTTTAAAATGGTTAAAAAGGTGAATTTTTTTTTGCAATATAAAGTTTTTTTAAGAACAAAGAAAAAGAACTATACTTACATCAGAGAGAAGCCTATCCAGATT
The DNA here is from genome assembly GCA_963574885.1 of Lepilemur ruficaudatus. Taxonomy (NCBI): domain Eukaryota; kingdom Metazoa; phylum Chordata; class Mammalia; order Primates; family Lepilemuridae; genus Lepilemur; species Lepilemur ruficaudatus. Next base: position 9,788 of record CAUYRT010019968.1, read on the forward strand.
GGAGTCACTGGCTGCTTTTCTTTTATCCTCAGGAAGTTCCTCTAACTCCCCATAGAGCTCCAAATTCAAGCGAGCTAATTTCTCCTGCATTCCCCGAACATGTTCCATCTGTTCAATGGAACATTCATTTCCTAGGGAACATTCCAGAACATTAATAAAGAGATTAGGACATTTCAAACCAACAGACTTGAGGAAAAACTTTTAAACTCTAGGTGCTCTAAAGAAATCGGTTTTCTCTCTTTTATAAATAGATTGCTAATGATTGTATTTTCTGTATATAATAACAAATCAAATTTCTGATCAGGAAACCAAAATGACCAACCTAAAAAAAGACTGCAGGCACTTAATGAAATCACATAGGAAAGATTTTTTTTAAAAAAGCAAAATTATCCCTTAAGTAGAGAAAATATATTTTCTTTAATAGTAGTATTAAACATAGAATAATAGCATCATCTAATCATGTCCAATTTGACAAACTGGCATTTGAACTGAGTGACCCAACATTTTATAATAACCTGAGTGAAATTAAGGGCTCTATAAGAACTTCAACCATGAATCATTTTGCCAACCTAGTATGCATTCTTCCTTTAAGAAATATAAATGAAGATATTTGTGAAGCATGAAAATGTTATGAAGCACGAGCAACACAATGTAATATTTTTGATGGAATATACAGTAGTGCAAATAAAACTTCATTGCTAAGGGGTATCATGTTGTTTACTGAGTAGAGTCCTCTGAAGTTACATTATCTGCCCAGGACAACTAATTTATATATATAGGACATATTATATTTTCATCCAGTTTAAGTGTAGATAGACCCTGTAACCCCTTGATGCTGTAATTTAAAAAAAAAAAACTATCAGTTTTTCCTAAGGTACTAAAAAATTATACCACACCTCAGCTAAAGTTGAAGTATATATCTTAAATCAATATGAATTAATGTGAATTATAGTAGTTTCCTCTAGCCAGCTTGATAACATCTTCATAAATCGACTATACTGCATTATGTTAAGCAATACTAATGCTGAAGCTCTCTCAAAATCATCCTTTCTTCACAGTAAAATATATCACATTTCCTCTATTTTAATGATATTTTCCACAATTAGTAACCTGGAAGGGCAAGTGGAAGAAACAGAAATACCTCGAGGTGTGTGTATGCGTGTGCACGTGCTTGGGGACAGAGAGAGAGATACAGTAAAAATGAAAAGAGGCAGAAATCACAAGGGAAGAGATGAGAATAAGAGGAGGGATCTAGGTGACCTAACATGAGAACAACAGAAGTCCTAGAGGATAAAAAAAAAAATAGATGGGGGAGAAATAATAAACAATAGAAAATACGTTCCATGAGAGGAAAGATGAGTCAGCAGATATGATTCCCAAGCAGGACTGAAGAGAAAAAGACGCAGTCCTAAGCGTATCCTCCTGGTAAACGCCTAACCTCTAAAGAAAAAATAAAAAAAAATGTTTTTAAACTTCAAGACAAAATAAATAAATTACCTAGTAGGAAAGAATCTGGCAATGGAATTCTCATCTGCGCTTATAGAGAGCAATCAGTCGAGTAACAGACATAGATAAGACTTCAGTCCAAAAATACAAAGTCACCATAGAGTAGGGGCAGGGAGGGTGCTCGGAGAAAGCAAAGAGGTAAAAGTGGTAGGGAGATTTCATCTCAAGGGCAGGGAGAAGAGGGGAGGAGAGGGGAAAGTGAAAGGATTCTGAAGAGACCACTTTACAGGGATGGGCTAAAACAAGGAAGTAGGGGCCCAATAAAACAATGCAAAATAAATAATGTGCTTTTAATGTCTTCTTTTCAAATAATAGTATAACCAAAACTGGAAACCCAGAAACTATAAAAGATAGACATATTTCAGTATATAAAAATTTAAAACTTTTATAGGGTTAAATATACCATAAACAAAGCCCACAGACAATAAATGTAGTATAAATAAATGAATAATAGAGATCAGAGGGTTAGTATCGAAAACATACAAAGGACTCTTAGCAATTGACAACAATGACAAAAGGATAAATAACCAAATAGAAAACTGGGTAACGATCTTGAAAAGAGCAATCCAACTGCTTACTAAACACACACGGATATTCAAACTTAATTGTAATAAAAGAAATCTCACTTTATACCAACAGACTGGCAAAAAGTAAAAGACTGATAATACCTACTACTGGTGGGAATTTAGGGAAAAGTGTTCTTTTATAAATTACTGACAGAATATAGAAGGGCAATAGTTTTTTTGGAAAGCAATATGGATACTTTTGCTAAAATTAAATTTACATATATGCTTTGACTCAGCAATACCACTCATGAGAATGCATCCCAAAGAAATAAAAGCACCAGCATAAGAGTATGAGTAAAAAGATGTTTACTACACCAGTGGCCCCTAACCTTTTTGGCACCAGGGACTGGTTTCATGGAAGACAATTTTTCCACGGACCCAAGGAGGTGGGAGAAAGGGGCCAAGGGGATAGTTTGGGAATGATTCAAGCACATTACATTTATTGTGCAGACACACCTCTCTGCTAATGATAATCTGTATCTGCAGCCACTCTCCAGTGCTAGCATCACCATCTCAGCTCCACTTCAGATCATCAGGCATTAGAGTCTCATAAGAAGCACAACCTAGATCCCTCATATGCACAGTTTATAGTAGGGCTCACGCTCCTATGAGAATCTAATGCTGCCACTAATCTGACAGGAGGCAGAGCTGGGGCCGTGATGAGAGCGATGGGGAGTAGCTGTGAATACAGGTGAAGCTTCGTCCCCGGCCTTGCTGCTTACCTCCTGCTGGGCGGCCCAGTTGCTAACAGGCCACAAACTCTATGGTCTGGTCCTCGGCCAGAGGGGTTGCAGACCGCAGTACTACACCATTGTGTTTAGTGGCTCAAAACTGGAAACAAAGTAATGCTGTTCAATGGGCATTGGTTGAATAAAGTATATTCACAACTTGGAATATTACGTAGCCATTAAAAAGAATGAATTAAAACTATACTAAATGACTTAGAGAGATTTCCATCAGATATTGTTTAAAGGAGGAAGGCAAGACACAGAAAAGTATATATAACATACCATTTGTGTGAAATAGTGAAAAAAAAGTTTGTGTGTCTTTATGTGTGTATATATATCATGGATATATATACACACATATATATAGTTGTATTATAATCTGGAGAAAAATATGAGAAGACATATGTATGATTGTTAACATGGTTAAGTGGCTGGGATGAGCGAAGGTGGACGCAACAGAGGGTTAGGTAGGGGAAGTAACAGGAAAAGAATATGGAAGTCAAGCAATAAAAACACAGGGAAGGGAAGGACAATACTTAAAAAATCAATATGTACGCTAATGACATTTATACATTTGTATAAGATTCTACATGTGCATATTCAATAATTTTTAAATTGCTTTAAAATACTTGGAAATAATTTTATCATTAGAAAAAGCCTATGAAGTAAGTTGCAGACTACAGGAAAACTCTGACTATATCCATTGTGAACTCTGAATATCAAAAATAACTATTCAGAATTTTTATTGGGATAATCAGTTAACTATGCTTATATCTTCATTAGAGAACAAGAAAAATATATTCTTTTAATTCTTGACTTTAAATCAGGAACCCTAGGCAAGAAACAAGTTTAAGCTGAAAAGGGTAAAGGGACGTGATCTTGACACTATTCCAAACTAAGACACGAAGTCTAAAATATTTCAACTGACGAAGAATGTCCCTTTCATTTATTTAAGTTTCAAGATACTTATTCTATTTAATATAATAGCAATCCTACTTTAACATTTCAACTAACCCTCCCTCTTCAAAATAAATTTTTCCCAGAAGTTTTAGAATGCAAATTATATTCCATGACAAATAAAATCTAGGATGACTGCATTTTATGCTCTTTTCATAAAAGAAAATGACACTTTAAAAAGGAAGAGATACAGAATAATACAGATGCAAAAGAAATACAGAAAATAGGATGCAAACATCTTAGAGAAAAAAATAGTAGAGAAACATGTCTCGCTCACCAAATGCTTGAAGTTTTCCAGAATGGAAATCATTCAAAAGACTTAGAAGCCCTCTCTCCATCTCCTGAACATCTGAGACGTCAGTGAGGAAAGAGTGCTGAATTGGAGTTGACTGAGCACCTTTTCCTTCTCCACCCTGTGGTTTGGTCTTTTCTTTTGTCACTCTGCAAAGATGATACAATGAACTTTAATTGTATCTTTTTAGGCTGTTCTAAATTAAACTTCTGCTAAATTTTTTAGTGAAGTAGAATTTTCCTTAAAAAAAGAAATCAGAATAAAGTCAAAACTAAATAAAACCTTTAACTTCAAGCCAGAAACCAAAAACAAAGAACAGGTGGTGAAAAATCTCAAACAAATGTATAAAATATAACTACTAAGGCATATAAAAAGTGTGATTAATACATTTATATAATATGCTAATTCTTTGGATTGCAAAAAACTTAAAACAGAACTGCTAAGTCTTTTTACTACCCTATGTTTCACATTTCATTTCTCAGTAAAAAATATCACACTTTTCCCTTCTAAACTTCATCCTATTTGTTCCAAGAACTATCAGTAGTTCAGCAAGTGGTTACGGGGTCCCTACTCTACAGCCAACATTATGGCAGAAGTGCTAAAGAGAAAGGAAGACACTGAAATTCATAATCACCATATAATGGAAGGCTAAAAACCTGTTATCCCTGACTCCTACGACTTCCTGAGGCCCCCACATGGAGTCATGAAGTCCTATTGATTATACCCGTAAGATACCTAATCTCTCTAGTTCTCTCCTCCACTGCCACCATCCTATCTCTTGACCAGCTTCTCAACCAGTCTCCCTGCCCATAGGGTGTGGTCTGTGATCCTCCTTCTCTCCCCACAGGGCAGCCAAGTCCATTTCTAAAAAGTAAAATCAGATCATACAGTTTACTTAATTCAAACCTTTCAGTAGCTTTTCATGACCTGCTGGATACAGTCCAACATCCTTAAGAAACCCTATTCTGCCTTGTCTATGCTCTAGCCATTCTGAGTCTCTTCAGCTTCCTAGAAATCTATTCTGTTATCTTCTTACGTGCTCATCCTCCGCCTACATTAGCATCCTTCCACTTACTGCCATCTTTGCCAGGATACCTCCCACACATCCTTCAAGCCTCGGTTTAAATTTGCTCAGGAAGGCCTTTTTGGAACCCCTAGAGTAAATTAGTTCTTATTATACATGTCTAGCATATAAAAGGCTCCCAAATACTTCAGTGATGATGCTATGCACACTGTGACATAGGAACAAAGAGAAAGAGCAGTTCACTCAGCTGAGGGCCAACCAGAAAAGGCTTCCTAATGGTGATAGGTGAATAAAGGCTTAAAGAACAAATGGGGGCTGGGCGCAGTGGCTCATGCTTGTAATCCTAGCACTTTGGGAGGCTGAGGGAAAATCACTTCAAGCAAGGAGTTTTGAGACCAGCCTGGGCAATAGTAAGACCCTGTCTCTCCAAAAAGAAAAGAAGAAAAGAAAGAAAAGGAAAGAAAACAAAAGAAAAGAGAGAGGGGGGAGGGAAGAGGGGAGGGAGGGAGGGAAGGAAGGAAAGGAGTGAAGGAAGAAAGGAAAGAAGGAGGGAAGGAGGGAAGAAAGGAAGGAAAAGACGGATGAACAAGTGGGGGTTAAACAGGAAAAAGGAAGGAAGAGTTGTATGTTATCTTTATATCCCAATGCATGCTACAAATACTGACATGTGAGTATATTCACTACTCAATTTTTACATAATGTTGGAATGAAGACATCATCCCCAGAACTTACCACAATAAGGATAAGATAAATAGGATATAAATATATATAGAAAGAGTGACAGAGAGAGAGAGAGAGAGAGAGAGAAAGGGAAGAGAAGAGAAGAGAATCAGGAAGCCTACATCTAGAAGAGGGTATAGAAATAAAATTATCAGATTAAAAAATGGCAATGACAATGATACAAATGAACTACTATTAAAAATTTAGAGAAAGGAATAATTATCTTTAAATCTCTTGGCTTTCTTTTTCCATCAATCATAAACTTCTTCAAGATGTGGCTCTAAATTGAATTCCTCCAAGAGGAAAACGCCTTCTCACTATGATAATTTATTCAAAGGAAACCCTCATAATACTTGCTGTTTATCATTTAATAGTTATTAGAATACTTTTTCTAAATGTTCTCATGTCTTTGTCTATGTCTCTTTTTTTCCTCATTGAGGCACCAATCTTGTTTTTTCTTTTCTGTAAACCCAATGGCTAAAGAGTGCTACAGCATTTGCTTAAGTGATTCTCCATG
>CAUYRT010019970.1:0-11590 GCA_963574885.1 Lepilemur ruficaudatus
TAGAAAGAAATTAATTGACCAACTAAATACATATAGAAAAAATTAGCCGGGCATGGTGGCGCATGCCTGTAGTCCCAGCTACTCGGGAGGCTGAGGCAGAAGGATTGCTTGAGCCCAGGAGTTTGAGGTTGCTGTGAGCCAGGCTGACGCCACAGCACTCTAGCCCGGGCAACAGAGTGAGACTCTGTCTCAAAAAAAAAAAAAAAAAAAAAAAATCAAAAAACATGGCCAGGTGCTTGTAGTTCTAGCTGCTTGGGAGGCTGAGATAGGAGGAGTGCTTGAGACCAGGGGTTTTGAGATCAGCATGGGCAACATAGCAAGACCTGGTCTATTAAAAAAAAAAAAAAAAAAAACAAACAACATGAACCTCTTCCACATAAAAATCCAAGAGTAATTTTCTTTTTTAAAAAAGTTCAAAATTGGAACAAGAAAGACTGACTACAGTGAACTTAGGGGAAAAATCCAGCATGTTTTCATCAGTAGCCTTTTGGAAGGCTAGTGAAATGACAGCTACTTTAATAAAGGATTACACAGCTGTGACTGAGTTAAGAAATGCTTCAATGAATCTAAGCTAAAGCTTTTTGCTTCCCTTAAGGCCTGCCTACCTAACCCTGAGAGAAGCGATCAAAGAATGAAGCAGCAAGTTTAAAATTAAAATAGGCCACTTTTTTTTTTTTTGTTTTAAGACAGAGTCTGGCTCTGTCGTCCCGGCTAGAATGCAGTGGCTTCATCATAGCTCACTGCAACCTCAAACTCCTGGGCTTAAGCAATCCTCCTGCCCCGGCCTCCAAGAGTGCCAGGATTATAGGTGTGAGCCACCACACCGGGCCAAAATAGGCCACTTTCTAAGCAAACTTTATTTATTTATTTATTTATTTAATTAACATTTTGTGGGTTTTTTGTTTTTTATTTCAGCATATTATAGGGGTACCAATGTTTAGGTTACATATATTGCCTTTGTCTTATCCAATTCAGAGCTTCAAGTGTGTCCATTTCCCAGGCTGTGTGCACTGCACCCATTAAGTGTGAATATATGCCTCCCCTCCTCCCCGGCTTAAGCGAACTTTAATTGAGATATAAATAAGAGTGCCTTGGCCGGGCACAGGGTGGCTCACGCCTGTAATCCTTGCACTCTAGGAGGCCGAGGTGGGTGGATTGTGTGAGCTCAGGAGTTCAAGATCAGCCTGAGCAAGAGGGAGACCCCATCTCTACTAAAAAAATAGAAAGAAATTAGCTGGACAACTAAAAATATACATAAAAAAAAATTAGCAGGCATGGTGGCACATGTCTGTAGTCCCAGATACTCGGGAGGCTAAGGCAGAAGGATTGCTTGAGCTCAGGAGTTTGAGGTTGCTGTGAGCGAGGCCCACGCCACGGCACTCTAGCCCAGGCAACAGAGTGAGACTGTCTCAAAAAAAAAAAAAAAAGAATGCCTTAAAGATAATGAAAACATTTTAGAATAGTAAATTTTAAAAACTATTTAAATAAGCCTACAATCAAAAAAGTCCCTTAACAATGATAGATACGAATATAAAGACTAGACATGTTTTTATTAATAATCGCAGCAGAAAATAAAAATTACAACCATGAGAGAACAAAATCTTGGGCTCTTTTTTAGTTATTATACCAATTCTACATTTAATATAAAATTATAGTACAATTACATATCAAATATATTTTATAATAATAAAATGTATAACAAATAATTTATTACAAATGAAAACTTATGATACATAAAAATATAATATATATTTTAAATAAATTTTAGTTTAAACGTAAATATTAATATGGAGGGGGGAAAAATATCCTTTGTTAGCCAGCCATCTACTGGTCTCTATTTCTTCTATTTTGCCTGAGAAATATTGAAGTGATCTATAAAAACTAAAAGCAAGGCCATAATTATCCCCAAGGACAGAGGCCTTCTGATCCAGTTCAACACAACATGCCACAATTTTGTCAGAGACTCCATCCTTCTAAGTAGGTCATCCATGGAAAACATAATTCATCACTATAGAACAAATTATCTAGATTTATCCAGGCTATAAATTTCTTTGTCTTTGCATCACATCTTTTGAACATCTAGTTCCAAATGACAGCAAATTCCTAATATTCATGAAGCAGAAATAACATTCTCTGGTTCCAATTACCACCCTACCAGCCATATTGACTATTTTTCTTGGTAACAAACACCCCTTGCTTCAAGTAGCAAAGGGAACTACTCCTCATTTTTTATCTGCTTCTTTATTAAGAAGACTTGTTGGCTCTTCCTAAATTATTGTAATTAGAATACACTAGGGGGAAGATGGTGACTGTGGAGTTATATTTCTAACTGGAAACTTTTAGCATTTGGGGAAATAGGTAAACACTGTTCCAAAGGAAAACTTCACTGACCATATGCAGATGCTGTGGCCTGCAGGACAAATGCTGTTGCAAAGCTACAACCTAAGCCTCCCCTTCAAACCAGATCCACACTGGTACCCATCTGGTGCCAGAGGAGCAAAAACAACAAAGGAGAATAGGTCTCAATATATACGTGAGGACGATATATTTATTCTATTTATGAATAGAATAGACTCTTTAGGCAGAATGGCCATGTAGACGTCTGAACATTCTTGGCCATGGAATATCACCCAGGTAGTAAACATAGTATAATTGAAACTGGAGCAGTTTAATCTTTAAATATCATTCTAACAAAGAACAGAATGGAAAGTAATATGGCCTTAAAATGACCCTACAGAGTTTTTTCTAAAATAAATGCTGGCTTTTACCTAAGTCTCCTTGACTTTTACATGTAGCTTATACACGAAGAACCTTCCCCCAACCCCTTCAATCCTCTAAGACGGCATCTGTTGTTTCAAGGCAAAGTTGACCTCTTGGCAAGACTATAATTCCTGGCAGCCAAGACATGACACAGACATGGCATTATCATTCTAAATCACTGTTCTACTTTACTGCCAGAACACAGGAATCTCCCAAACAAAACCGAGCTAAGGACATAGAATAAGAGAATGAATGAATGCCGCCCCTTCAAATCCTAACAATGACCACATTAGACTGGATTTAAGAAAAGAGAATGGGCTGGGAGTGGTGGCTCATGTCTGCAATCCCGGCACTTTGGGAGGTGGAGGTGGGAAGATTGCTTGAAGCCAGCCTGGGCAACATAGTGAGATCTGTCTCTACACAAAAATAAATAAATAAGAAAAGGAAAAAAGGAAAGAAGGGAGAGAGAGAAGAAAGGAGGGAGAGATGGAAGGAGGGAGGGAGAAAGGAGAATGATCACATTTTTATGACTGAGAGGAGTAGTTTAGAAAACAAGCCTAAACAACTGAACTAGCTTGAACTCATTTATTCTTCCAAGAATACTTGAGCGCCCACTTTGTGCCAGACCTCCTCTAGCCACTGGAGATATAGCAGCAAACAAGACAAATCCTCTGCCTTCATGAAGCTTCCTTTCTAGCCTGAGAGACAGGAAAACAAATGGACATTGAAGACCAAGGCACCAGCAAAAGAAAAGGAAAAGAGAAACAAATGAACAAATAAGCAGAGTAATGGGGATAATGCCTAAATCGGGGCCTTCTTGTAGAGAGAGGAGTGAAGGAGAGAGTAGGTATACAACTATTATGCAACCACAATTAAAAATAAAAAATTGGCCGGGTGGGCGCAGTGGCTCACGCCTGTAATCCTAGCACTCTAGAAGGCCAAGGCGGGAGGATTGCTTGAGCTCAGAAGTTCAAGAGCAGCTTGAGAAAGAGTGCCTGTAGTCCCAGCTACTAGGGAGGCTGAAGCAGGAAGATTGTTTGAGCCCAGGATTCTGAGGTTGCAGTGAGCTAGGCTGACGTCAGGGCACTCTAGCCTGGGCAATAGAGTGAGACCGTGTCTCCAGAAAAAAAATAATAAAATTTAAAAACTTAAAAATTGGAAGAAAAAAAGAAGAGAGTAGTATAAAAGAGAAGCAAGGGCCTTCTCTTGTGGGCCTCCATTAAAAAGCTTGGACTCTAAGTTAGAGTAGAAATCACTGGATAATTTTTAAAGTAGGTAATAGGATCTGAGATATTTTTTAAAGATGGATCTACCTGCTACATGAAAAATGATGAAAGGAGAAGCAGAGAGACTGATTAAGGGGATATTGCAAAAGTCTAGGCCAGAGCCAATCAGTTTGAACTAGTTTATCAGAGGTTGCAATGATAATCAGAAAAACCAGGTAAGAGCTACCAGATTCATTTAAAAAGAGGATATTGGTTCCATTTTCTTAATGAATATGACCACTAGAAAACAAATATATCTCTAATTTAATATAAAAACAAGACGTTATTAAAAATAAAACTATCCCATGTACTTTTAATGTAGCTACAGGATTTAGATAAAAGGATAATAAGGCTTTTGTGAATTTTATCTCAACAGGGACATTTGTTAAGCACACTAAAGCAAATCTAGTTAAATATAAATTTAGGCCAGTGAATTCGACCATAAAAAATTATGACCTGAAGAACTAAGTTTTGGGTGGGTGCATTTTTAAAGACTTTTAAAATTTTGTTTTGTTTAAAGAATGGTAATTAACTTTTGATTTGGCCCGAATGGCATTGATATTTTCAATAATTAAGATGCATATATTTAAGACACTTTGACTTTCTCTTCAAATAAATACCTTAAAATTTATAGACAGCTTAACTTCTTTGATCTAAGCACTAAGTAGTCATTAAGCAATTAGCACTAAAGCCTGGCTGGATGAGAAGTGAGCCAAGAAAAGATACATTTAACCTAACTTCAACAGTATAGATAATGGTTTAGCCAACAGAATGTTGAAACCATTCACAACTATTTCAGAGCTTCAGTGAATGAAGCTGTTACCATGTGGTTCAGGGACAGACTGACAACAATAAAACGTACTGAAGTGATAGAGAATGAATGAGCAAGTTTTACAACAACATCAGAGACGACAGTTCTTTTTCCTGGCTTCTCCTGTTCTCAGTTAACCATCTTAAAATGACAACTGAAAACCAGACTTGTTAAAATAAGCAAGTAATAACTCACATTGCTACCTTTTTTTCTAATATCAGTGGTGTAGATAAATCCATGTATCAGACCACTATTAAAACAATTCTTAGTTGCAATTATGTTTAATGTGTGACCTAGCATTTAAAAGTAATACAGCTAGGCTAATGGTTGTCAAATATTTACATTAAATCTCAAAAAGTAAAGACTCAAACAATTCCCCCAAAAATATCATCCTTTAAAATAATAACTAAGGCTGTGCACAGTGGTTTATGCCTGTAATCTCAGCACTTTGGGAAGCTGAGGCGGGAGGATGGCTTGAGGCCAGGAGTTCAAGACCAGCCTGGGCAACATGGTGAGACTCTGTCTCTACAAACAAAAAAAAAAATTTAAATTGGCTGGGCATGGTAGCCCATGCTTATAGTTCTAGGCACTCAGGAGGCTCAGCCTTGGAATTCCAGATTACAGTGAGCTATGATCTTGCCACTGCACTCCAGCCTGGGTGACAGAGTGAGAACCTGTCTCTAAAAAAAGAAAACACTAATAAAAAAAAATTAAAATTACATATTGTGATTAAGTATAATCTATTTCTAATATTTTCAAATGTGAAAAAAATCATGTATATGGCAGACGGCTAAAGCTTCAGGTACCATACTTTTAAGAAAAATGTCTTCCTATGGCCAGGCACAGTGGTTTGCACCTGTCATCCCAGCTACTTGGAAGGCTGAGGCAGGAGGAATCGCTTAAGCCCAGGAGTTGGAGGCTGTAGTGCATGCACTTAGATTCTGCCTGTGACTAGCCACTGCACTCAAGCCTGGGCAATACAGCAAGATCCTCTCTCTCTAAAAAAAAAAGAAAAGGGGGGGTTTCTTTCTCAAAAACTAAGGCTTTCTCCTGTGTCAAGTTGTTCAATATGATCAGAAAACTCTTGCACATACAGTTTTATCAACTCTCTTAATAGCTTTCATTTCTACAGAACACAGCTTGTAATTTTTCTAACATTTTAAATTATTTTATGCATTCCTAAATAAGTAATACTATTAATATTTTAATTTAAATGTCCTAATGCTGACGTATTGTATATATGTATAGCATTTCTATTAGACGTTTTACACACTAATGATACATAATTGCTTCCTATACTAAAAACTAACCCCAAAATATGGGATCTTTAAACAATCAGTATAGAAATTACTATAAAACTATTTTCTGATACATTTAAGGATCAGTTTTTTTAAGCAGGTCATCTAGTCACTTTTCCTACCTCACTCCAAAAGCATCACTATGAATCATAACATCTTCATGAACTTTTGTCAATGAAGTCCATGCAAAATAGTGATTACGATATAGTTAGTTATAAATAAAAACTAAAATTTACAACTGCAAACCAAAAAGTAAACTATTAGTATGTCTGGCTAAGCTTACTTCTAACTTCTAATTCTTTTTTTTTTTTTACTTGCATACCAGTTGGGTTCTAAATTCTAATTCTAAAGGAGTTTTCTCCAAACAACAGGTGAACCGAGATTTCAATGAATATCAAAAAACACTACAGAAGAAGGTAAAAATGTGTTAACTTTCTTCCTGGTGAGTTCAACACAGTGATCTGGAGGGGCTACTCAAGAATGGAATGTCATTTAGAATAGAATGCTTCAAAACAGCAATGGCAGAGCATTAACTAATGTCCTTGAAAACAAACAATCCAGTCCTCCCAGTCCACTTTCTTATTTTAGTCCTAGCAATGAAGTCACATAACTTGCACAGTGGTATCAAGACCTGCTTCTGTCCTCATGTCAGTGAACAGAGGCATTTCTCCTTTATTACATCTTCAAAAGATGAAATCTAAGACTCTCTTGGGGTGTCTCATGCATCTGTTTGGGTCTCGTGCCCGTTGTTATCTATGGATTAACTACCAGGAAACTACGGAACAATAAATGCTGAAAAAGAGAGCGAGAACTAGGCTTTAGGGTAACAATAAATGCCTCAACTAAAGGACCCTCCCGGATAATTATCATTCATTGAGTATTTGCATAACTTGAAGTCGAGACTAAATTTTTGAGGAAATTACACGAGTGCCAGAAGTCATTCCAACGCAAAGTACAAGCATCGCTGTAAAAGCTCCGTATCTTAATGTCAGTGCGTAGAGGCAGCGAAGACCGCGAGCGCAAAAAAATCCAGAAACCTGACCTTGCCCACAAGTCAAATAGTTTTGCACCCCTCCCCCTGGCTTTCCCGAGAGCCCGTTCAGGCAACCCCAATTGGTCAGTCTGCCTATTCCAGCACCTGCCTGGCAGTGACAAGGGGATCTCCAGGGAAGACAAGAGGGTCCGAAAGCAGGCAGCCTTGGGAGCCTGTGAGGCCCAGGAGGAGAGGAGTCTAAGAAGAAAGGGAGGAGAGGACCTTCGGACGGATGCGGTCAAGCGGTTAGGAGCTAATGGAGACACAGCTTGGGAGCCGACTGGGGAAAAGGGAAGAAAGGTCTTAGGAGGGCCCAGGTGAGGTGAAGGGATGAGGGCCGCCGGCAGGCTGCTGAAAGGGCAGAGCGAAGCGGCTGGGAGGCCCGGGGAGACGCGGAGACAGGGGATGCGGAGAGAAGGGCTGTGAGGGGCGAGAAGGACCCAGGCTGCAGGGGCAGAGGTTGCCGGGGCTGCAGGGGCTGCCGGGGACGTAGGGGCAGGGAGGACCGGGGCTGCAGCGGCCAGGCCGGGCGTGCGGACTCACGTTCTCCCACCAGCAGGATCCGCACGTCTTTCTTCATGTCGGCGGCTCGCAGGGGCCGGCCGCGGCCCGCACGCATGGAGTAGACTCCTCTCGCCGGGGGCGCCCACTCCACGGCGGCGCTCTGCTCGCGCTGCCGGCGCCACCTGCCAGCCTCTTCGGCCGCCGGAGCCCGCTGCGCCGCCTACTCAGCTGCCTCCCCGCACCGGAGCCGGGACAGCGCCGGCTCCGCCTTCTCCGGCCCAGCGGGCGGCGGCGGGGACGACGGCGCGCGGCGAGGGACATGCGCTTCCGAAACGCGAACGCTCTCCGGGCCTGAACAGCGCTCCTGCAGTCAGGCTCGCCGCCGCGCCGAGCCGGAGAGCTTCGCCCACCTTCCCCTGGGCACAGCGGCTGGGGGTACGCTTTGGGCCCGTAATTTGAGTGCCACATTCCCTAGTCTAAACCCATTTATTTTACGGATAGGAGCAGGAGAAGTTTCTCGTCCAAGATCACATCGCTAGAGGTTGACAGTGACTTAGAGCAAGGATCTAATAAGAATGGTCTCACCAGACTACCAATTCCGGGAGGGCAGCCACCTGCCTACCTGGTTTTCGGCTGCATCCCCACCGTGTTGGACGTTGCCCTGAGAAAATGCTTGGTCGAGTAGGATGACTGGCTCCCAGGGTCGGGCCCTTTGCCACTACCCAAAGCTCATCACCTTAGTTGCTTTCTCCCTGTGGTGCTTATAAAATGTAATTATAATGTAATGTTAGTTGTTATACTGTGTGAACAGACTCATTTCCTTGTAACCAAACTAAGTGACTTTCTTCTGTCTATGTGGCTTATTTTATGGCAGGGTCTTCTGATGCTTCTCTTTACTGAGGCTTACCCAGCCTAATGCTACACACACAGGAGGCCCTGGATAATAAACTCTGATGTTCCTAACATTGCCTTAATGTTCTCCTGACCCTCTCCATCTGGAGGAATTTGTTGCTACATTCCTAATGCTTGGCACACAGTGGGAAATAAATAAGTAAATAAATTATATATATACATACGTATTGAAGTAATGAGGAAGCACTATCTGTGCATTATGTAAATTTTTTCTATCTTAAATATTATATAATGAATTTTTAAAAGGAATAAAATGTGCATAATGCCAATCTCCCTCTGTCCTAGGAGAAGTCATGTGGTCTCCCGCAGCAGTTAAGAGCTGCTGGCAAATTTCCAGGGTTTGAATCCAGATTCCATCATGCCTGAGTAAGCTACGTGATCCTGAGTAAGTTCTTTTACTTCTCTCAGCCTGTTCCTCCTTCTGTAGCATGGCAATAATGATAATAGTACCTACCCCTTAAGGTGGTTGTGAGGAATAAATAAGATAATATACAGCAAGCATTTGGTACAGTGCCAGGGTCAGAGTGTGTGCTCTACTGATCTCAGCTATCATTATTATCATAAAACTTCACTGAAAAGTTGTACTGCACAGGTTTTGAGGCAAATATGTTGTGTTTACTACAATATTTCACCATCTTCCTTATAAGATGTCCCAAAGGAGCACAGCAGAGTAAGCCTTTTCAAAAACTCTTCTGGCTAGGTGCAGTGGCTCACACCTGTAATCCCAGCACTTTGGGAGGCTGATGTGGGAAGATCGCTTGAGGCCAGGAGTCCAAGACCAGCCTGGGAAACACAGCAATACCCTCATCTCTATAACAAAATTTTTTTAAAAAATTAGCCTAGTGTGGTAGTGCACACCTGTAGTCCCAGCTACTCAGGAAGCTGGGGCAGCAGGATCACTTGAGCTCATGAGTTCAAGGTGATAGTGAGCTATGACTGGGCCACTGGACTCCAGCATGGACAACAGAGTGAGATCCTGTCTCTAAAAAAATTAGTTAATTAATTAAAAAAAAAAAACCACTCTGTTCCTGTCCATGACAGGATAGGCTAAGGACAGAGATGAGAAAAACACACTCCTTGTTGACTGGGAGATATGAAGTCATATTCCAAAGTGGATGCAAGATGCAGATAAGGTGCTTTAGTCTCCCTCCTCCCACCCACACCTCAATGAGTAGAAATGTGAAATTCAGGAGGCTTGATTACCTAATCTTTCAGGGAAAAGTGTTCCTCAGAATTTTAGTGTAACAAAATGTTTGAGTTGGAAGAACTCTTATAGAGCACCTATTCCAATCCCTTTACTCTGTAGGTAAGAAAGGCTAGGTCCAGGCCAGGCACATGGCTCACGCCAGTAATCCTAGCACTCAGGGAGGCTGAGGTGGAAGGATTGCTTGAGGCCAGGAGTTTGAGACCAGCCTGAGCAAGAGCAAGACCCCATCTCTACAAAAAACAGAAAAAATTGACAGGGCATAGTGACACTTGCCTGTAGTCCCAGCTACTCGGGAGGCTGAGGCAGAAGGATTGCTTGAGCCCAGGAATTTGAGGCTGTAGTGAGCTATGATCATACCACTGTCCTTTAGCCCAGGTGACAGAGCAAGGCCCTGTCTCAAAAAATATGTAAATAAATAAATAAAATAAATTATGAGGGAAGTGACTTCTGTACAGTTCTCTGAGCCTGGGGATAGAGCTTCATGATGACACACACTGCAGCAAAACATAAGCCAGAGAATAGAGTTGTTGGCAGTAAATTTACTGTTGGAATTTTATAGATTGATTATATTAAATAGATTGGCTAAAGCCAAGAGGATAGATTGGTGTCTAGAAGGCACTGATGGCATTTTCCTCTAGAGTGCTAGGAAGTAGCTCTGCCCTCACTATACAGGTTTCATGCCTCCTCAACTGTGCAGGGGACATTGGGAAGTCAGAGCAAAATAGTTTTGGCAGAAGATAAGAGGATCCATCCTTTATGCATATCAACAGGTAAACTTGCAACACAGCCTCTGTGAGTCTCTGAACAGCAGAACACCCAGGGCCAGTGGGCAGGCCTGCTGGGTAGAGGATATAGTGTGTGGGAAATGACTGACATTGGGTGGAACAAGATTGGTGACTTAGACACAGTCCCGGGCAGGAGGCCAGATACGACTGGGTTTGGCATCAGTCCCACTCTTGAGACCCATCTATCTTTGATCTCTCAAGTTAAACCCAAAGCAGCATCCATTGTCTGCCTGTTGTTCACTTTTGTCTCCCATTCCTTCCAGGACGCCTTCCTCCTTTTCCTACCACGTGCAACTCTGGTGGAGTGGAAAAGTCCAATGCCTTAATACCAGGTAAATACTGAATTTTATCTTGCCTTTTAATGCCCTTGTTCTTGGTTCATTGTTTAAACATCCATGTCCTCTACGTAGTCACAAGGGTCAGTATCTAGAGGACATGGATTCTATTTGCTTGATTTGGCTTGTAAGTACATCACTCAGCACAATTACTTATTAAAAGGCATTTGATGATAACTAACTGTGTTGAAAGAACATTTCCAGACAAGAGCCTCATCAGTTGATGAGGTTGCATCCAGTTTTCCTTTTCATTTCCTCAAGTTCCTTTCAGATACATTGGAAAACAAATACCCTCAATTAAGAAAGAATTGGTATTGAGAAGCCTCTTTGACCATCCTCTCCCCAAATGGCCTGAATTTCCTGTGCAGTGGTTGAGAGCATAGGCTCTGGAGTCCACATTTTTTTTTCTTTTTTCTTTTTTTTTTTTGAGACAGAGTCTCACTCTGTTGCCTGGGCTAGAGTGAGTGCCGTGGCGTCAGCCTAGCTCACAGCAACCTCAAACTCCTGGGCTCAAGCAGTCCTTCTGCCTCAGCCTCCCGAGTAGCTGGGACTACAGGCATGTGCCACCATGCCCAGCTAATTTTTTCTATATATATTTTTAGTTGACCAATTAATTTCTTTCTATTTATAGTAGAGACGAGGACTAGCTCCTGCTCAGGCTGGCTTCGAACTCCTGACCC
>CAUYRT010019971.1:0-18572 GCA_963574885.1 Lepilemur ruficaudatus
AGAATAGACCTTGGACTAGCACTCTGGGAGGCCGAGGCGGGTGGATAGCTCAAGGTCAGGAGTTCAAGACCAGCCTGAGCAAGAGCGAGACCCCGTCTCTACTATAAATAGACAGAAATTAATTGGACAACTAAAAATATATGTAAAAAATTAGCCGGGCATGGTGGCACATGCCTATAGTCCCAGCTACTCGGGGGGCTGAGGCAGAAGGATTGCTTGAGCCCAGGAGTATGAGGTTGCTGTGAGCTAGGCTGATGCCACGGCACTCTACAGCCCGGGCAACAGAGTGAGACGCTGTCTCAAAAAAAAAAAAAAAAAAAGAATAGACCTTGGAGTCAGACAGGCCTGGGATTCAGACTTCGTTCCACTACTCACCAACTGCAGGCTTCTAAGAAAGTTAATTAACCTAAGTCTCAGTTTCCTCATGTATAAAATGGGTATAATAATAATACCTATGTCATAGGTTTTGTGGATTAAATAATACATGTAAAGGACCTAGAACAGTGCCTGGTACACAGAAAGTAAGTGTTCTACAGATAAATCAGGATTCAATAAAATGAAAACAATAAATATCTTAATTCTCCCCTCATGTCCGCTGTGTCCCTCCAAACCTTCTCTGTGGGCCTGTACTCTCTCTGCCCCTGTGTGATTTTTTACGCAGGTCCTTTAACTCTACTCTTTAATAAACTCTGGGTTCTGAGACCTTCAACATAAGGGTGGGAAGGCCCAGTAACAATCCATCCTAAGATGGAGCTGACACATGTGAGGTTGAGCATGAGCAGGTCCAGAGGGCACAAGCGAGCTGCAGAGCAGGGACCCCAGATCCCATGTCACCTACCGCTGCTGCGCCGCAGCCGCTCCTCTGCTCCCATGTGGGCCGTGTGAAGGAATGCCTTCTGACCAGGGAATGGGAGGGTAAAGCCCTACTTTGAATAATGGATGGGTTGACTCAGTATGACATTACAGGCTAAAAATGGACAGTGGCTGCACCGAAGGACGGTGGCGAGGGAAAATCCTCCCAGTGAGCAGAGTGCAGTCATACAGTTTGTGTGCAGAGAGAAGTGATTGAAGTTTAGCGTATAGATGGACTCATGGGGCAGTGGTTGATGACTGGCTGACTGGTCAGGGCCCTGGGAAGAGCAAGATTGATCACAGACAAGGCAGTCTGGGGTAGTGGCAGGTGATGGACATATGAGAATGGGCACAAAATGTGAAGATATCTGGACATGTTAATGCCCACCAGAGAGCATCCACCATGGGAGAGGCACGAAACCATCAAGTAAACAAAATGACTCTGCCAATTGACATCAGCCAGCCTCTGTCATTGACTACCCTGATGTTAGCACAATGGATGCATAGATGAAGAAACCATGATGGCAGGAATGGATGGAAGCTATGCATGGACCCAGTAGCCAAGGTTGATCTAGCTACTACCACTGCAGAATGTCCAACCTACCAGTAACTTAGACCAGTGCTGAGCTCCCAATATGGCACCATTCATTGAGAAGATCAATTGGTCCCTTGTTGGCCAGTTAATTATTTTGGGCCCTTTGCACCCTAGAAGTTGTAGAAATTCATTTTGACAGGAATAAATCCATATTCTGGTTATGGGTTTGCTTTTTCTACCTAAAAGGCTTTGGCCAGCACCACTACCTGAAGATTTATGTAGTATTTGATCCACCAGCATAGGATCTCATATAATAACCACCATGTCAGACCAAGGGACCTACTTTACAGCAAAGGAGGTGCAAGAGTAAGCCCATGATATGCACCTTGATCTTGGACTTTCCAGCCTCCAAAACTGTGAGGAATAGATTTCTGTTGTTTATAAGCCATCTGGTCTATGGCATTTTGTTATAGCAGCCTAAATGGGCTAAATGTCACAGGAGTGTTGGGTGTGTTAAATGAGACAATATATTAATACATAAAGTACTTTTCTCCATTGCCTGGTACATGGTGATGCCTCAAATAACCTCATGATATTATTTTTGTGAGACTCATGCTAACGGTGCTCTAGGTCAAATACTGATCTGGAAGACGGTGGAAACATCTCATCCTCAACTGAGTGAAGCAGGGTCCAACCACAGCACACTTGCAGGGCTGTGGTCAACTAGCTGGACCCACTGTGTTCCCAGTGCCCCCACCCACCTGGTTTCAAGTAACCTGGAGTTTATAGGTCTTCCTGGCAACTACTGCTGACTTTGACAAAGAAAGCCACTATGAAGCGTGCACCCGCCCCCCCAAACCTTTCTGCATTCATAAAAAATAGTTATGGGCAAGCAGGCTGTGATACCCTCAATCTCCTAAAGTGAGGGAGTGTCCAGGCAGAGTTTGGGGTTTGTGGGGAGAGAGAGAAGAGAGAGCATTAACCTACTCAAGGGTTCTATAAGTTATAACTCGGTCTCTGTTCAAGTCAATCTTAAAGTATTCAGCATAGAGAGGCTGACTGCTCACCACCACTAGGCACACGGGGATCAATAAGACGGACGCAATGGAAACAGGTGTCTGTGTGTTTTTGTGAATACAGACACATATGAGGTTGGGGGCTCATTCAGGGGAGGGGTGAGGCCTAGCCCTACACCCTCTTGAACCCCTCTTCAGGCTGTCACAGAGTGGGACTGAGAACAGAGAGAAGGTGAGGCTCTTCTTTGGGACCTACTTAGCCAGGAAGTGCTCCCAAGGGAGGAGATGACAAAAAGGTTTGGAGAAAGGAATGAGAGTGCCTGCCTTGGCTTGGGGTACATCGAGGAGGCAGCGGGGAAGGAATAGAGAGAGCAGAGGGAAGATGGAGTCCTTGCTGCAGCTGAGCCCTCAGTAGACTGGGCAAGGAACCAGCACAGATCCCCTTTCCACCAGAGCGCCCTGGTGGCCTGTGCTGTGGGCTTCCCTTTAGGACTTTCTGGGACAACAGGGCTGGGCCTCCCAGTTCCCTCCAGGTATTCCAGCTGTGACAAAGCCTACTGTGCTTTTGGGCACAGGAGCACCACGCAGCAATGGCAACTCCCCCTGTTCTGTGCCCAGCACCTGGTGGCGCTAAGATACACTTGCCAAGGGAGAAGTTTTTATCCAGGAGGCCAGTTTTCTCTTTCCCACTAATCCAGCTATGAATTTCCTTTGAGAAATGGTGCCTCAGGGACCACCAGGGGGCACTAGGGCCTCTAGGCACCAGGGGCCAAGGGCAGTGAAATGCCCTGGCGTGGAGGCACTGGGCCCAGGTGCTGAGCCCCCGCAGCAGTTCCTACAGCAAGACCTTGGCGCTGCGGACCAGGGAGACTGTGCTGCTGGCTTATCTAATGAGAAACGAGAGGACTGGGCCAAAGAGCCCTATTTCTGTCCAGCCCTACACTACCTGCCATAAAATTAAATGATCACAATGAGTACATTAATTACCTGACACAAATGCTTTAACATAACAAAATTATTAGCCATTCTAGATTTAGTGTTTGTACAGCACTTTATATTTGCAAGGGCGTTGCAATAACTTACCCTGCTGAGGGTGCGTTTCGGGCCCTGAATGACATCCTAAAGGGCTTCTTCTGGCCAGCCAGCTGTCTGGCCTCTGCCACAGCTGGTCCGCTGTCCTTCTTGCCTTCACCAACTGCTTTTCTTCTCCAGCTGCCACCTTGTGTCTCCTCTTGGCAGTCCCTTCATCTGTTTGCCAAATCCCTTTTACCTCAGAGAGCCGTGAGACCAGGTTTTCACCCATACCCAGGTCACCTAACCAACCCTGCATCAGAATTAAAGGGCTCAAGGGCAGCAGCCCTGGGTGGGATTGGCCTTGGTGCCCAGCAGGTCTCTCTCCTGTTCTGCTGGCTGTACCTCCAAGCAAGGACACATGCTGGGCTCAGCACATAGTAGGAGCTCCGTGTTTGGGGCCTGCGTTGCTCAAACTCCACAGGAATTCACCGCACATCCTGCTGAGTCACTTGCGGGGTGTTCCCTGCACCCACGCCAGAGCAAGCCCTGGGCCCTTGGGGAGCACGGTGCTGAGGAGACTCGCCACCGTGCAGATTCAGTTCCAGACTGGATGGGATGTCCTAGGAGACCTCACTAGTAAATCTTGTTGCAGTTGGCTTGGGTGTGAAATCTGCTTCCCAGGCAGAGAGATCAAAAGCCCAGTTGATGGATGTGTGTGTACCCAGTTCTCCTTGCTTGCTTTCATCTTCCTTCCAGAAAGAGGAGTAAACATTCAACTAGTGAGCACTGCAGGTGTTCCCTTAAGGAGTGGAAAGGAATATCGTTGACAGCAGTTGAGACCACCAAGGAAGGTGTCCACAAGGACACTACATGCCTCAAGGAGGATCAAAACGAAGGACATTTGCAGCAGCAGCTCCAGAATTTCTAGGTAGAAGGGTCTTTGGGGCAGCAGCAAGATGGCTGGAAGGCAGCTGGGAAGACTTACCTCGAAGCTGCATCTGTACAGCGTGTATGATATAGATCAAAGTTTCCTAACATGCTTTTCGTCATACTTTATGAAAGCTGAGAAAACATTGGTTTTTCGATATAAAGTTTATCATGTGCATAGTACAGTGATAAGGAGCAGAATGATGGAGCTGGATTTCTTGGGTTCAAATGCCACTGTCACCACTAACCAGCTTGGCAACTTCAGGCAAGAGCTTTAGCTTCTCTGTGACTCAGTTTCCTCATCTATAAAGTGTGGATAACTGTAATATCTACCTCAGAATTGCTGTGAGGATTAAATGAGTTAATTCACATAAAGCATTTAGTATATAGTAAGTGCTCATTAAGAGCTAGTGACTGTTATTTATTCAGAGAGACTTGGGAGGCTCTGGGCAATGACTATGGCACCCACACTGGGCATTTGGGAGTAAATTTCCAAATCCTTCACAGTGAGGGAGAGTGAGGAGGGACTCAGGATTTAGGCTTAGAGCCATGTGTATGGTGGGGTGCTGAGGAGACAGACTCCTGGTATATAGTCCAGAGAATTTCACCTCCAAATCGGTCATGGAAGGAAAAGGGCTGAGTTCCAGGTGATCAAAGACCCTTAGCCTTTTGGTGTGCATTAAGTTGGGGTGGGGGGCTGCCTGACACCCTCTTTGACAGGACTAGATGTTGCACTGAAGAGTCGTAGGGAGAATGGCACATTCTCTTACTTTTCTGAGCACAGTCTGGGGGCACCTGTAGAAAGGGATGGGAGCCCCTGCACCTCCACACCCACCTGGGCCTGAGGCCTCACGCAGAGGCAGTGCTCTTCTGGGCCAGGCAGGGCCTCCTCAGGCAAATCAGCAGGTGCCTGGGCTGGAGGGCTGGATTCTTCCTCCCCTCCCTCTTGCCCTCCCGGCTTTTGGCCTTCTAGAAACTCTGCAACAGTGACCACACCAGGGAAGGGGACATACGGGTCCCTGGCCCTGACCCAAAGAGGAAATGGAATAGAGGTGGGCTGGGCATTCGAGGAAACCTGGCCCCTGGCTAGGTCCCAGTATGCCTCAGGCCCATGGGCTGTGGGGCCTTGGGCACCTGGCCCTACATTGCCTTCTTCAGTGAAACGAGAGGCTCTCATAAGGTCCCCCTGACAGCCTCTTCCATCAATAAGCACATTTGAGATTCTGTCTCTTCTTGTGGTGGCCACCAGGAAAATGAGAGAGCAGAACTGAGATCTAGGGTTTTGCTACGACTCTTCTAGGCCTGAGATCTTAAAACTGAGATGACCACCCCAAGCCCCCAGCTGCTCCCCCATGCTCCAGACTCAGAGTAGGCTCCCCCACCATGCCAGGGAGCACAGAGACTCGGAGGATGGGTCCAGCCAAGGATGTACGTATCTCTTCCTCGGAACAGCATTTTCAGGAAGACTCTGGATGAAGAATTAGAAAGCAAGCTAGAAAACTTCTGGCCTTGTTACTTGAGGCAATCCTCTAGTCTAGGGGGTCTTCACAGATGATTCCTCAGGTTAGGAAGCAAATACTAGAACTATAATTATATGTATTTTTAATGAAAAAAATTCAGTTTTACTGATATTTAACATGCACATTGAGACAGGCACTCTCACTCGGTAAGTCATTTGGTCACCTGTCACGTAGGGCAGTGGTCCCCAACCTTTTTGGCACCAGGGAATGGTTTTGTGGAAGACAGTTTTTCCATGGACTGGGTGGGGGGGGGATGGTTTGGGGATGATTCAGGCACTTCACATTTATTGTGCACTTTATTTCTATTATACATTGTCACTTGTCACTCACCGATAGGGTTTTGATATGAGTCTGCAAGCAATTGATTTATTATGATCTCTGTGCAAACTTCTCTGCTAATGATACTCTGTATTTGCAGCTGCTCCCCAGCACTAGCATCACCGCCTCAGCTCCACCTCTCCACTTCCTCAGATCATCAGGCATAAGATTCTCATATGGAGCACGCAACCTAGATTCCTCGTATGCACAGTTTACAGTAGAGTTCACATTCCTATGAGAATCTAATGCCACCTCCGCTGATCTGACAGGAGGCGGGGCTCAGATGGTGATGTGAGTGAGGCGGCCCGGCAGTAAATACAGATGAAGCTTCGCTGGCTGCCCTGCTGCTGTGTGGCCCCTAGCAGGCCACAGACCAGTACCAGTCCACTGCCCTGGGGTTGGGGACCGAAGATGTAGGGGACATGATGCATGCTGAGGGGAGATGGAGACCTCAAAAACAGTGGGTTTGATAGTGGTGCTTATGACATACTGCAGTTAATGTGTATCCAGTTAAGTGATTTGCTGATTACATTAACCAGTTTTAGCTAGACATCTTCATGGAATGGGCAGATAGTTTTAAAAGCTTCCTACAAAGAAAACCTGACATGAAAATAATACAAAAAATGCAAACACAAGCCATCACTTTTACTCCTAGTAGGTGCTCTTAGATTATCAGATGTATACAATTATAAGCTAATCAGATCTGACAAGAAGTCAACAAAAACCTTTTGAAATTATTAAGAAGACTATTTAAAATGTGGATTTACATACATTATAATGAATTCTGTCCTAAGATATCTTGTACCTTAAGATATTAGCTGATGATGATAATTTGTAAATAAATATACATATATTGGGGGAATGTGTGCTTTTTCTACTGACAGGTATACATGATCAAGAAATTGGGGACAATAATTATAGCTTATTTGTGGCTCAGGTTTTGTCATCATAAAACAAGATGATTATTATAATGATTAATGGTAAAATAAAACTTTCTTTCTCTTAATTTGTGATATGTTTAGTGTCTGGGCTGTCATTTTCTATCTATGAAAATTTGCACAAATTTCTTAAAATTTTCTGAACCTTGCTTTGCTTACCTATAGATCATTATAGGGTTGTTACAGGAATTACACACAAATTTTTAAATGTCTATCACATTGTTGGCCCTCAATAAATGCTTATATTATTACAAAGAAAGATATTGCTAAACCAAATTAATGAAATTAATAAATTAATAAGATAAACAATATTTTGGTACAAAAATGTCTGAAGTACTTGAAAGTACCAATTCACTTGAAAATTGCTGTGCTGATTAAACCTGACCACTTACCAAACATTCATTGAACACTTCCATGGCCAGGCTTTAGGCTAAGTGGCAAGGATAGAGAGATGAATTTGTTATAGACCCTGCAGGCTAGAATTTGGAGCTGGCCTTGTATGGATGACTATAACAGCTTCCTGACTACTCTCTCTGCCTGCATAGTCCCTACTGTTCCCTGGCTCGAGCTTCCACTGTCATGTGACTGAGAAACCAGTCTTCCTCATCATTTTTATCATTCATTTCCATGCCTAAAAACCTTCAATAACTCTCTTGTGCTACCAACTTTTCATCTGTTATGTACTGTCTTCTAGTGTTCAGTAATTTTTCTTCAAGTTTTTCTTCCCTTCCCAGCTGAAACTGTTGTAGTGAGTACTTAGAAGTTTTAATAAGATTGTCAAATAAGAGAATTTAACTTAATCAACAGGTGATGAAAGGAACCCAATGTCCCCTAGGCCCTTGGGACGGGCTACTTGACTACTAATCAGTGGTATTAACACATCTAAGGAAAGAAAGTGTCAGTGTGGTCTGCTGTGCAACTTTGCATAGAGGAAAGCTGGAGAGAGAAACTTTAGCTGGGTGCAGCCAGTACTGTCCATGAGAGAAAGATACTGGAAATAGGGTTTTGATTGGAAATAGGCTAATGATTTCAAGAATTAGCCTGCAGAGCTATCTCCTCTGGTGATGAGAAGTCCTGCTTCATGTAGGTTATACTTCTTTTTTTTTTTTTTTTGGTTATACTTCTTTAGTTAAGATATCCAGCAACCTTTTCATCTTCAATCTCCTGGATAAAATAGTCTCTTCTTTTTATTACTAGCTCTGAGAATACCATCAGGGTACCAGTTTTCTAATTCTGCTTCCCAGGTACCTACAGACTGAGACGGGGTGCCACTGATGAGGTCTCAAACATCCTGGTCAATGACAAATTGTATCTGCATTGTAACTTAATCAACTCATATTCTGGTTTACACTTTTGAATTTATTACTTGTGAGTCTGATAATCCATGTCTCATAATCTTAGTTTATGTGAATCTGATAATTAAGTAAAGATTTTTTTTTTTTTTTGAGACAGGGTCTCGCTCTGTTGCCCAGGCTAGAGTGCCGTGGCATCAGCCTAGCTCACTGCAGCGTCAAACTCCTGGGCTCAAGCAATCCTCCTGCCTTGGCCTCCCCAGTAGCTGGGACTACAGGTAGGCACCACCACGCCTGGCTAATTTTTCCTATTTTTAGTAGAGATGGGGTCTCACTCTTGTTCAGGCTGGTCTTGAACTCCTGACCTCAAGCGATCCCACCTCAGCCTCCCAGAGTGCTAGGATTACAGGCGTGCTCCACCTTGCCCGGCCCCTGAAATGCTCCTTTTAAGTAGGATATAAAATCTAGAAGCTGTAAAGGAAAAGTTTTAAAATTTAAAACTGTACAACAAAAAATGTTATAATCAAATCTGAAAGTCATGATAGACTGGAATCACATATTTGCAACATACATAATAAATAAAGGATTAATAGCTATAATATATGAAGAGAACCTAAAAATGAATAAAGAAAAGACAACCCAAAAGAAAAACGGACAAAGAATATGAATTAGAAAAATCACAAAAAATATGTCTAATATTAATATGTCTAATAAACATTTGAAAAATAGTTCAAGTTCACTTTTAAATAAAGAAATGAAATTAAAATTGCAGTGATATACCCCCTTCATAAGATTGACATAATTTTTAAAAAGATGTATGAGACGGTATCTTAGTTTGGTTGGCTATAACAGAGTGCCATAGACCGGGTGCATTATAAACAACAGGAATTTATTTCTCACAGTTCTGAAGGCTGGATATCTGGGATCAGCCCGCCAGCATGGCTGGGTTCTGGCGAGGGCTTGCAGACAATTGAGTTGCAGATGCTAACTCTCCCAGGCTGCAATAGTGGGCTTCTCCTTGTGTCCTCACTTGGTGAAAAGAGGGCAAGAGAACTCTCCAGGGTCTCTTTGTAAATGACCTAATTACCTCCCAAAGGTCCCATCTCCTTTTATACCATGGCATCGGAGGTTTGAATTTCAACACATGAATTTGGGGGAGACATAAGCATTCAGTTCATAACAGAGGGGTATGTCACTGCTATTTAACTGAAAAATTGATAGTATCTTTAATACAAATTATGAGGTTATGGGGAAACAGATATTCTCAACCACGGTTAACGGGATGTATATCGGTGTGGCTTCTTTTGGAGGATCACTTGGAAGTATTTATCAAACTGTGGCTCTTGCTATTATACTTGAAGGATAACTTGGGTAAGAATAAAATTCATGGGTTTTATTTTCTTCCCATCAGAACTTTGAAGCCATCGCCCCATAGATTTTCTGGTGTTGAGTGTCGCTTTAGTTCTTCTACCCCAGTGTCTTCATTCATCTCTCTGTTGGTTCATTTTCAACTTAAGTATTTTTTCCCCAGCAAGGAATCACATGTCCTTCATTCCCTAAATTCTTGTTTGTGTGAGAATGTTTGTCTTTGGCTTGTATACATAACTGACACCTTGACTAGATATACTGCCCTTGACTTCGCTTTATTTCCCTCAAAACTGCAGCCATTGAATGCCGCTAAGTCCGAGGGCCAGCCTGATGCTTCCTTCTTTTGGGTGATCTGTCTTTTCTGCCTGGATGACTGAGGAATTCCTTCTTCATCCTTAAGCTGAACAGCTTAATCAGGATATATCTTAGTTTCCATCATTCATTAGTATGTCCTTTTAATGTGTAGATCCACGTCTCCATAGTTTTCATACAAGGAAATTTTTCTTCTGTTATATATTAAAACATCTTTTCTTTTTAATTTGCTGCATTCTTCAAAGAAGAATTCCAGGAAGAATTTCCAATTTTCCTTTGTCTATGTGATCTTTCTGTGTCTTCTTTTTTTTACCTTCTTCAAAGTTTTTAGAAAATTGACTTTTTTTTAACTGATTCACTATGATTAAACTAAGAATTTCTTAATTTATTTTTAAATTATGCAACAGTGTTAATCGAGTCCCTAATTTGTTTTCCCTGCTCTACAATAACTCTTTTCATCTCATTCTGTTGTTTTATCATGTTGTCTTTGAGCACTTTTATTTTATTTATTT
Organism: Lepilemur ruficaudatus; assembly: GCA_963574885.1. Taxonomy (NCBI): domain Eukaryota; kingdom Metazoa; phylum Chordata; class Mammalia; order Primates; family Lepilemuridae; genus Lepilemur; species Lepilemur ruficaudatus. The sequence continues at coordinate 10,605 of CAUYRT010019971.1, forward strand.
AATTATTTTTGGAGACAGGGTCTCACTCTGTTGCCCAGGCTAGAGTGCAGTGGCATCATCATAGCTCACTGCAACCTCAAACTCCTGGGCTCAAGGGATCCTCCTGCCTCAGACTCCCAGAGTGCTAGGATGACAGGCATGAGCCCCTGCACCTGGCTGAGTTCTTTTAATTAATTCATGTTTTTAAAAAGTTCTTCTATAGCAATTTTCTTTTTATCTGGTTATATTTTCCTCAACACTGCATTCTTTATGCATTTCCTTTCTTTCTTTTTTTCTTTTTTTTTCCAATGCCATGGTTCCTTTCCTTCTTTGTTTCTTTTTCCTTTTCATTTTGCTATGTTACATTTGCACATTTATCATGCTGATGTTGGACATTGTGGAGGAATTCCTTCATGATACCCATCCAATCTTATTTAGTCTCAGGAGTGGGCACACATGCAGGCAAGGCCAATCAGAGTTCTAAGACAATTGATAAATGTATACCTCTTGTTTCTATTTTACCTTGTATTGCTTTGGTTTAGAATTATCAGAAGAGTGCTTTATAAAAATACTGGGGACAGCAATCACAGCAGCTAAGGACTCCCTCACCCTCACCATATATCCTTAGGCTACAGATACATAAATAGACTATCCTAGTCCACCCTCAAACTGTAGTCTTAAGGGAAAACAAACCCAAATTCACAGGTTACCTACTCAGAAAAGCTTTCTCTGACTACCTTTTTAAAGATATCCAAGCTCTAGTTACTCTATTATAGCACCTCTAAGGAGGTCTTCTCACGTCTTCAAAGCATTCGTCACTGTTTCTGAGTATCTTATTTATTTACTTATTAGTTTAATGTCTCTCTGACTCTTGAGATATAAGCTCCATGAGAGGAGAGACCTTGGTTCTCTTTTAAAATTTTTGTATCCCCAGCATCAAGAACAGAACCAAAGAAGATAATTGTTGTTTCAATAAATATTTATATCCAATTTTATTATAAATTATGCAGTGAATATTCTCAGCATACATCTTTTATTATTAAAATAATAATATTTATTATTTATTTTTATTTATTTTTTCCATCTTGCACTGGTCCAAGGAAGCATTCATCTTTTTGAACCATTTAAATAATCTCTTTATAGTAAATTTCTGGAAGTAGGATTGCTATATCAGGAGGTACACACATTTTTATATTATGTTACCCATAGCCGAACTGTTTCTAGAGGGGTGGTTCAAATTTATACTACCACCATGGGTGCAGGTGAGCACACATTTTCCTTACCTACAGAGGGTTTAGTCAATCTTACTAATCTTTGCCAACCTATAGATAAAATATAATAGCTCACTGTTTTATTTGTATTTTTTCTTTAGGCTATCAGCCATTCAGAGTTCTCATTTTGTGAATTGTCTATCATGCAATTTGACCTTTTTCTATTGGGTTGTGAATTTTTTCTTGTTGATTTATTGTTGTCACCCAACCAGGTTCATCTGCCCGCTGCCCAGGAAGCCAATATGCTGAGTCAGCAGGCTTGAAGACAGAGAAAGTCTTTATTCCACATAGTCCTAAGCGGGGAGACAGGAGGAATTTCTCAAATCCGCCTCCCTGAGAACTTGGGAGACTGGGTTTTTAAGGATAGTTTGGCAGGCAAGGGATTAGGCAATTAGGTCTGTTAATTAGAGCAAAATTATAGGGATATTGAAATCATCTTCTTGTGTTGTTTCAGGCCCTGGAGTCCCAATTCCAGTTGAGTCTGTTTCTGGGTATGGGCCGCTGGTCTGGGTGGGTCAGTCAATCCACTGGAATGCAGGGCCTGGAAGATATCTTAAAAACTACCTTTAGGTTTCAAAAAGGTGATGTAATCTATGAAGAAAATTAAGAATCTTTATGGACACCAGCTATGGGGAGAAGTTAAGAATCTTTAGGGACACCAGCTAGGGGGAGAGGTTAAGAATCTTTATGACCACTAGCTGCGTGGCTGCGGAGTGGCAATTATAGAGAAGCAAAGAGGGGGGCACCGATAGTTATTATCATTATTTTTAGCTACACCTGTGCATTATTTTTAGCTAGGCCCTTACCACAGTTCTCACCTTTCACTCTCTTATTGAAGGGCAGTTTCATTATGAGCTGATTAGATATTTATTATTAGCTCTTTTAAATTAAGTATTATAAATATTTTCCCTATTTGTTACTTGTCTTTCAGTCTTCTTTATGGCCTTTCTTGCTAGGCAGAATGTTTATATTTGTATGTAGTTAATATTTTCCCTTTATGGCTTCTAGTTTTTGGGATATGTTTTGAAAGACCCTCTTCACCTCCAAGATTATACAAATATTTACCAATGTTTTCTTCAGATATTTTTATGGTTACATTTTTTTTCTTTGGGTCTAGGGTGTGAGGTAGGGATAGAGCTTTATGTTTTTTCCAAATGACTGGCCAGTTACTCCAAGACCATTTGTGGAACCTTTCAATGTATCTCCACTGATTAGCATTTAGTGAGTATTTATCATGTGCCAGACACTTACTAAATCCTTTACATACCTAATCTAGTTTAATCCTTACATCAAGTGATAACAAAATGAGATTTGCATTCAAAACACACACACATGCACACACACATGCAGAGTCTGTCTTCAATATGGAAAACAGACTGACAAGGTGTTTTCAGTTCTCCAGAGAAACAGAACCAGTAGGATATATATTGAGATATATAAGAGGGAATTTATTATGGGAATTGGTTCACATGATTATGGAGCCCAAAAGTCCCACAATATGCTCTGTACAAGCTGGAGAACCAGGAAAGCTGGTGGTATAACTCATCTGAGCCCAAAGGCCTGAGAAACTGGAAGGCCAGTGGTGTAAGTCTGAGTCCACAGGGCCAAGAACCTAGGAATCTGATGTCTGAGGGAAGGAGAAGACAGATGTCCCAGCTCAAGAAGAGAGAGTGAATTCACGCTTCCTCCATCTCTGGGCCCTCGGCAGATTGGATAATGCCAACCCAAATTGGTGAGGGTGGATCTTCTTTACTCAGTCTACTGATTCAAATGCTAATCTCTTCCAGAAACACTCTTACAAACACACTCAGAAATAATGTTCTGGCAGCTATCTGAGCATCCCTTAGCCCAGTCAAGTTGACATATAAAATTAACCATCACAATGAGAAAAAGAATGATTGCAGGGAGACCTGTTATTTACATAATCTAGGCAAGAGGCTCCTTTGAAGTGCTGCATTATAGCACCTTACATACAGTTCATGGCACATGGTAGGTATTGAGTGAAATGAAACTTGCTGAATGAAAATGATAATGACTTGGACCAGACAGGTGGCAGTAGAGATGGGAAAAAGTGAAAAATGTTGAGAAATAGTTTGGAGATAAAATATGATTATTCAAATATGGGGAGAGGCCAGGTGTGGTGGCTCACGCCTGTAATCCCAGCACTTTGGGAGGCCAAGGCCGGGAGGATCGCTTGAGGCCAGGAGTTCAAGACAAGCTTGGGCAACACACTGAAACCCTGTCTTTACCAATAATAATAAGAAGAAGATACAGTAAAATGAAACAAAAATAAATAGGCAATATGAGAGAGGGAAATGTCAAAGATGGCTCAGATTTCTGGAAGAAATAGATTTAATGAACAAGTGATGAGTTTACTTTTGAATGTGTTGAGTTGAAGGTACCTTGAAGCTATCCATTGGGAGACATTAGCTATAGACATAGAGATATAAGCAGTTACATATATCAATCTAGAACTCCAACAACCAGGTATACCTTCGAGGAGCATATGCACACTGATAGTAATTGAAGCCATGGGAAAAGTTGAGATTCCTTTCATTTAAGGAAAGGGCACTGAATGAAAAAAGGAGAGCTCCTGAGACAGATCCCTGAAAAACTCTGATATTTAAAGGTTTAGTAGAAGAGGAAGGAGCCAGCAAAAACGTCTGCAAAAGGGCTGCCAGAGAAGTAAGAGGAACCGGCGAAGTATGGTGTTTTAGAAGACAGGAAAGAGTATATTCAGGAAAAGAGTGCAGGGTAATTCTAAGACTAAATGAAATGATGGACCATGAACTGTAAGCTAGATGAATAAAGAAATGAAGACAGGAAGGGAATAATAGAAAGAAAGTGAAGGACTCAATAAACTGATATGCAAATGAAAGGGAAGTATAGTTGCAGTTGGACTAGCTTAATAAGCAAGCCAGAAGGGGTGTTGTAGTCAGAAAGTGGACTATTTGAATGAGTGATTTTATTTTTTTTTTAACTTTTTAAATTTTTTGTAGTAAAATGCTGTTTATTTTGATCATCTGGGTGCAGATGGGTGGAGGCTGAAAAAGGCATCCACCTGAATGAGCGATTTTAGAAGTAGAGACAGTGGAGGAGTTTTAGGTTGTGAGGACAAGATCCGGGGAGTGGCCGTAGGGGGGCGGGGTTGAGCGGCATTGTAATAGGATATTGGAGAGACTGTGAGTCTTTCAGGAGGACTCTAAAGTCACTTAGGATGAGAGCAGGACTCGTGGCACAAGAGAAGACAGCCAAGTGCCAGTGTCTTCTTGAGCAACGAGGAACAAACAGTGATCAATCAGGGAGAGTGCAGCAGGGGGTTTACAAAAGGGTGGAGAAGCAGTGGACTCTACCAGCTCTGAGGAGTAGCCTCATCTCCTGACACTACATAGGTGTGAGAATATGAGCAGACTTCTCTTGGGGGAGCTGCAGGGAAAATGGTGTAGAGAGAGCCAGGTTTAGATAAGGCAAGAGGAGGAAGGAACACTCGGGGAAATGTTTGAGGGCATAGGGGAGTTGGAATTCCAAAGGGCAAATGGAAGGTTTTGGCAGGGAGAGAGGAGAGGGATCAGATGAGGCTTAAGGAAGTATGTAGCGTTTTAGGAATGACAGTTCCATAAAGCTCCAATGGGAAGAGAGAGAAGGTGCTCATATTTGGGGCTTTGACCTATAAAAATAGGAATGAAGCTTGGTAGGTTTAGTCCCCACTAACCCTTGGACACAAGGCCTTACTAAAAGTCAGCTGTGGTCTGGAAAGTCCTGTAAATATTTCTTTTCAAGCAGAGGTATGATTAGTCATAGGAGATGCAGCAGAGGATGGTAGTAGGGAGCAAAGAAACTTGAAGTTCAAGGTTCTTTACGGGGAGGCATGAACAGTAGTCCTAAAAAAATTAAATTAGGCTCAGGATCCACTGGTGTCCTGTTAGATCAGGGGTTGGAGGTCTTGATGTTTTTAGCTTGGGACGGGGTGGGTGTGAAGGGAGGGACTTAAGCGTGGCCCAGGAATTTTGAGCCTAGATCAGCAGGTGCAGATACAGTTTAGGACTTCCTATTTCCCTTGTAGCACAATTTTTATTTTCATTCTCCAAGTATAGAAATAATTCCTAAACTATTATTTTAAAATACTTTCACTTGTTTTTGCAGGTTAAAAAGTGAAATGATGTGGGCCATTTCCCCCAGATTTCATTCTTATTTTAGCGTATTATGTATTTGCTTAACCTTTAAGTAATTGTTTTAAGTTAAATTTCAACACTAAAAAATGGTTTCAGGTTGGTATAGTGATGGAATTTAGAAGTCTTACCAAAACTGAAAGTTGTCACATTTAAGGAGGTAAAGTATGAAGCTTAGTTTTTAATTTATCCTTTTCTTGCCAACACCTTATAGAATCAATAGAAAATACATTAGCAGAACTAGGCTGGTATCATACACAGCGTACTTCCCTCGCCACCCTTAGCTCCTTGTAACTTCTTGCTCCACTGAATTTCTGAGAACCTTTTTGTCTCTAACATTCACTTGGTACTTTCTGTGGATGAATTCCATTATCGTCTCGCTGTGGAAGCTCTTTGTTTTTTACCTACATATAATCCATTCTAAGATGCCTATTTTTCCACATTTTAATAGTTTATAGTCCAAACCATCTTTGATTTGATAAAATATAGTATTTTGTATCACTTCCCCCCCCACAGCCTAGTATAATTCCTAACACACAGTAAGCACTGAACAAATGTTTGTTTATTGATTGACTACATGTAAATTAAGAAGAGTTCTTATAATTTGAATTATTACTTAAATACAGACTTTCACTTGACCTCTAGCCCTTCTTCAAATTCTTAAGGCTCATAATTTTTTATTCAATAAAATGTGAGATTATTACAAAAAAAGAGGAAAGGAATAAATAAGAAAATTTTAATTATTTACCTGCTTTTATAATGATTTAAAAATGGATTTAATATTTAAAAGGCATTCCTTAATAATACCTACCTTACTTTTGTGTAGAATTTGTCACCAAAAAAACCTTTGCAATATAGGTAGAAAAAAAATGACTATTAGAATAATAGAGTGTGTGATTTACCCAACCAAGTTCCACAGCTAGTCAATGTCTCGGCTTCTTGCTTACAGTACTTGTTCTTTTTACTGAACTGTGTCGTCCCGCGGAAAGGCAGAGGTACCAAACGCATTCTTAAATACAGCCCATTTTTGCAAATTGTTTCTTAAAGCTGATTGTCAGGAAATGGAATTCTAGCTGCATATGTGCTGTTGTATTCATCTCTTTCTAGTCTTCAAAAGAAAGGGATGGGAAAGATACACCAGAGCTGAAGTATAATTGCTTATTAGGCGTCGTTCAATGGAGAGGCAGTAAAAAGTGAAACTAGTATTATTGCATAGTAAAAAGCACCTTGGTTAGCTCTTGGTTTCCCAAGATTGAAGGCTATTTACTGTAAAAATGCAATTTTCACTCACTTTGAGGGAATCATCACAAGCGTCAACCCGTTTTCCAACTTAGAACCTGTAGGTCATTCCCAGGAAATCTTTCTATTCCTGTGTCTCCTTCTCGGCAGCTCCTCCTCGGTGCCTCTCCACTGCTGAGCTTCTGTTCAACTTTTGGAGGAATTTTCACACCTGCACATAGATTTCTGGGCTCTCCTTAGGTTACTCCTTTTCTGCTTTTGCTTTTATTGCAATGTTATTTTATCTGACATCCATTTTAGCCAAGATTAACTTCCTTTTGCCCCTGAATATTTGATTTTTCTCTACTATAACCTTGTTTTGAAGCCAGGTATACCCCGATGTGAAAGTATCTATTTTCCATTTCGTTGCAGTTACTTCCTGGAATTACTTCTCTCTTGGGAAAACAAGGGTGGCTTATAATGAAGCTCATAGCTCCAGAAAATGGTGGGTACTGATTTTACAAGCTACAGTGAAGGATCTTGATAGAGGTGGTTGCCCTGCTTTGTGGGGAAAGTGTCGTGTTGATGCCTTATTTTCCCTTCCCACTCAAAATGCTTCCATATACCAGAGAAGGGACCTCTCGGTGACTTCCAGATGTTTCCCCCTTTGACTTATTTTTTCAATTATTTATTTATATTTACTTAGTTATTTTTCCTTTTTTAGCTATGTTAACCTGTTAACTTTTTGAGCAGGCTACTTGATCTGAGCTTCAATTATTTCACTTGTAAAATGTGGATGAGAATGCCTACCTCTCAGGTTTTTGTGAAAATTAAGTGACACCACTTACTTAAAAGTGGCTAACAGAATACCTGCTTCTTTTCATAGTTAGTTCTTCATATAGTATCATTCAGTTCAATACCTCCTTTCAACCTGAACTCACATTAATTCCTTGCCGTGCATTTGTCCTAAATGTTCTTGCCCTTAAATCACTCAACTTTTCTGAATTCATGTGATCTTTTAGCAGGCTGGCCATGTAACTTCTATGGACATTTTTGAGAGTATAAGGGGGCAGGCACCATCAATTATTACATTAAGACAAGAGGTGTAAATTGGGATTATTCTAGGCAAATTAGAGTGTAGCCTGTCAATTAGCCCTCTTCTGGCTACAGCAGACCGCTTCCTACCCTGGGAGTGCACTCCACGGTGCCCTTTTCAGGATCCCATTGCTTTACCGACCACCTCTCTGAGTATAAATTTTCCCCTATGTTACCACCGCTATCAATACCTGTGCTTGGAAGTGCATGCGTATACTTTCTAAACCACTTTCCTT
>CAUYRT010019974.1:0-29719 GCA_963574885.1 Lepilemur ruficaudatus
CAAATTGAGGACCTGCAGGTTTGTCTTGCATACCCTTAGGCCTGTCAATGGGTCACAAAGGACTCCAAGAAGGGAGGGGGGCACGATGAGGCATGTCTGACCTCCCTCCTGGCAGACAATTTTAGGATATTCCTTTGGCCATGAGGGGGTCCATTCAGTCAGCCGGTGGGGGGGATCCTTAAAATTTTATTTTGTTTCACATCTGTTAGGTCTAATTGGTTTATACTGTTGTTCAAGTCTTCTATTCCCATGTTGATCTTCTGTCTAGTTGTTCTATCCATTATTAAAAATGGAGTACTGAAGCCTGAAACTACTATTGTTGAACTGTCTATTTCTCCCTACCATTTCTGTCAGTTTTTCCCTCATGAATTTTTGTACCTTGTTATTAAGTGAATTTACGTTTATAATTATTATATCTTCCTGATGGATTGACCTTTTAATCATTATGAAATGTCCTTCTTCATCTCTAGTAATAGTTTTGTTTTAAAGTCTATTTTGTCTGATATCAGTATAGCCACTCTAGCTTTCCTGTGGTGGTTGTCTGCATGATATATCTTTTTCCATTCTTTTACTTTCAATCTGTTTGTGTCTTTGAATATAAAGTGTGTTTCCTGTAGATGGCATATAGCTGGATCGTATTTTTCTTATCCAGTCTAACAAGCTCTGTCTTTTGATTGACTTATATTCACATTTTATGTTGTTATTAATATAATTCAATTTATGCTTGGCATTTTGTTTTTGTATATTATGTCTCATGTCTGTTTTTGTTTTTCTATTCCTCCTTTACTGTTCTTTTGTATTAAGTGAATATTGTCCAATGTAGCATTTTAACTTTTTTACTGATTTTTGCACTATATTCTGTTAAGTTTTTTTAATAGTTGCATTAGGGCTTACATTATACATCTTATCTTACTAGAATCAATTTCTGATTTATATTAGCTTAATTCCAGTGATATATAGAAACATTATGCGTATATAGCTATATTCTTCCCCCTTTATTGAATTATTACTATTATACATATTAGATTTATTAATATTACAAACCCAACAATATGTCATTACAATTATTATTTTACTGTATATTTTCATTTCCATAGTTCAATAGAGCTTGATCCCATGTAGCTCCCTTGTGCTACTATTGGCAAATATATTACACATATCCTACATATTTATGCATTATAGACCCCACGATATGGTATATACATATTATTTTATACCAATTTTAAAAATCAGCTAAGAGAGAAAATGAGAAAAATATGCATTTAAACTGTCCTTTATAATCGTATAATTACCTATGCTGTTTGTTTGTTGTGTGTGAATTCAAATTACCTTTTGGGGTCACTTGCTCTTAGCCTGAAGAACTTCCTCTAGTATTTCTTCCTTTACTATTTAGTAAAGTAAATCTCCTAGCAACAAATTCTCTCACATTTAGTTTATTTGGGGAACTCTTTGTTTTGTCTTCAATTTTTAAAGATAGCTTTGCTGGATATAGACTATTTGATTACAGGTTTTTTAATGAGCATTTTGAAAATGTTATTCCACTGCTTTTCTAGCCTTCATTGTTTCTGCTCAGAAGTTAAGTATTAATCTTATTGGGATTTTCTTGTAAGTAATGAATCATTTTTCTCTTGATGCTTTTAAGATTTTCTCATTTTTAACTTTTAGTATTTTTCCTATGACAGATCTGTTTGAGGATTTCTTTGCATTTATCCTTCTTGGAGTTTTTGAGCTTTCTGGATATGTAGGTTGTTGTTCTTTAATAAATTTGAGAATACTATGAACAATTCTATGCCCACAAATTTGATAACCTAGATGAATTGAACCAATATCGTGAAAGATACAATCTGCCAAAACTCACACAAGAAGAAATAAATCTGAATAGGTCTATATCTATTAAAGAAATTGAATCAACAATTAATAACCTTCTGAAACAGAAAGCACCAGGCCCAGATGGATTCACTGATGAATTCCACCAAACATTTAAGTAAGAAATTATACAAACTCCCTATAAACTCTTTTAGAAGATGGACACAGAGGGAATACTCCCTAACTCGTTCTATGAGGTCACATTATCCTAATACCAAAACCAGACAAAAACATTATAAGAAAAAAAAACTACAGACAAATGTCTCTCAATAAATTTGGGAAGTTTTCAGCCATTATTTCTTCAAATATTTTTTCTGCTCCTTTCTGCCCTTTGGTACTTTCTTACCCTTATGGTACTCGCATTACATGCATGTTGGTACACTTGTTGTTTTACATTTTTCTGGGGTGCTCTTCATTTTTCCTCATTCTTTTTTCTCTCTGTTCTTCAACTTGCACAGTCTTTATTGGTCTATCTTCAGGTTTATGTATTCTTTCTTCTGCCAGTTAAATCTACTTTTGAGCTCATCTAGTGAACTCTTTCTTTCAGTTATTGTGCTTTTCAATTACAGAATTTCCATTTGATTTTTTTATAACTGCTGTCTCTTTCTTGATATTCTCTATCTGATGCAACACGATCATTAGTCTTTACTTCTTTAGTCATGCTCTCCTTTAGCTCTGGGTACATACTTATAAAAGATCTTTTGAATCTTTTTCTGAAAAATATGACATTTTGTCATTCTCAAAGGCAGTTGCTTTTCCTGCTTTTTTCCAGGTGTTTGGGTTATACTTTCCTGTTTGCTTGCATGCCTTGTAATTTTTTGTTAGAAACTGGACATTTTAGATAATATATTTTAGTCACTCTGGGTATTGGTCTTCCCTCTCCAGGGCTTATTATTATTATTTTCTTGTTTATTTGTTTAGTGACTGGCTGGATTATTTTCATGAAGTACAGTTGACCCTTGCACAATGCAGGGGTTAGGGGCATTGACCCCTCATGCAGTCGATATCTGTTTATAACTTTTTACTCTCCCAAAACTTAACTACTAATAGCCTACTGTTGATTTATAAGCAATTAATTAACACACATTTTGTATGTTATATGTATTACATTTTGTATTCTTACAATAATGTAAGTTAGATAAAAGAAAATGTTATTAAGTAAATCATAAGGAAGAAAAAATATATCTACTATTCATTAAGTGAAAGTGGATCATCATAAAGATCTTCATCCTCATCATCTTCACATTGAGCAAGCTGAGGAGGAAAGTGGACCTACACAATTCGAATCCAAATTGTTCAAGGGTCAACTGTATATTTCCCCTCCTACAGTGTTAAGTTTCTCATATTTGCTTCTTAAAGAAGTACAGCTTTGGATATACCCACAAACATGCTGGGATGCCAGTGGTTTTGCTAAGGCTCTATAATTCCTCCCGGACCACACTCAGCTGTTAAGCTCCATTAATTGGTGGCTGATTGCTCTATTGTTTTCAACAATGTCCTGGGGCCTAAATTGCTTCACTAACTAATCCAATTAAACTGTTGTTCCTTTGAAGGAATGGTTTCTGAGGTCAGTGTTTGATATTTGTTCTGACCCCCTAAGCGGGTTTCTCCCAGATGACTTAGTCTGGGTTCTTTCCTACAAACTATCAGGCTACAGTTTAGCTTGTATGTGAATCTTCTCCCAATCTTCAGCACAACCTCCACTATTTTTTGAGAACACTCTTAGGCTTGACTTTCTCCAAGCTCTGTTGAAAATGAAGTCAGTTTCATTTGGGAGCAGATTAGGAATCATCTTCTTTGATGAACAGCTTCTTCTCCCCTATCTCCCAGCAAAATATCTGAGCCAGGGCTCTGGAGCTGGGGGTGGAGACAATGGCAAGCTTCTCTCTGTGTGACACCCTACTGCAGGAGCTAAGTGCTTGGTGGAGGGGTTGGGGGTAGCCAGAGGTCCTCACAGCTTGAATCTTCTGGCATGGAGCCACCACCTCAAGAGCCCAGGCAACAGTGACCAGGGCCATAGTCTTCTCAGCATGCCACACCAAAGGTAGAGCCTCCATTGGGTGGCAGAAAGGAGCCCCCACCTCTCAACTGCACTTGTCTGAGACAGCCTCAGCAACAGGTAGCTGCGGGCAGGATGAGAAACACTGCCCTCCTGCTCCTCCCAGGTAAGAAGCCTCTGTCTGTGTGCTGGGGAGAGAGGGAGTCCTGCGTTTTTGGCTACAGCAAATCTCCACTCTGCTGAGCTGGGAGTGGGGAGAGAGGAAGTAGACTTGGTTCAAATACCTCAGACTCAGCTGTCTTATAAAATTTGTAAATTTTCTTAAAGAGAGAGGTTCTTCCTATGCTATTTTTTTCTTGCGACCATTTCTAGAAGGCTTATTTATTTATTGAGTTAGTTGGTTAGTTATTTTCCACTAGTTTCCCTGGTCGGGGGCTCCTCACACTGTAATGCCGGAAGTTGATCTTTCTCTGAGTAGTTTTATTTTGGGTCTGTGCTATTATCAATACCATTTTGCATAAATAACAAGGAACTTCTTGCATGGCTTTCTTCATGGTGATATAGTGACGTAGGAATGCAGTGTTGAAGTTCTAATCCCAGTACCTGTGAATGTGGCCTTATTTGCAAATAGTCTTTGCAGAGGTGATCAAGTTAAGATGATATACCGGTTAAGGTGTGCCTCGTCCGATAGCTGATGACTTATAAGACGAGGGAAATGTAAACACCGACACAGTGAGAACACCATGTGATGACTGAGACTGGAATGATGCAGCTACAAGCCAAGGAATACCAAGGATCTCTGGCAACCACCAGAAGCTGCAAGAGACAAAGAAGGATTCTCCCCTAGAGCCTTCAGAGAGAGCATGGTGTCGCCGACGTCTTGATTTCAGACTTCTAGCCTCCAGAACTGTAAAATAACACATTTCTATTGTTTTAAGCCCCCTGGTATATGCTGTTTAGTTATGGCAGCTCTAAAAATCCAATACACAGGACATTTGATTGGTGGGTGGCTGGTTTAAAGGGAATTTCCAGAAAACCATCTGGAAGGATCTCCTCTGTTCTGTTTCCCGTTTAACCTCATCCCATTTCTTTTTTTTTTTTGTTTCACACTCTGGTTCCGTGGGGAAACTGCATTTCTGTAAATTTCTCTTTCAGCTACTTCTTGAATTTAGGGAATTCTTGCTTTCCAGAACCTTGTTTTTAAAAGTACGTTTTAACTGCATAATCCTAAATTTACAATAGCCCCATCTCACTGTTTAACAAGACAATAATTAGTCCCCAAGTTGGCATATCCTCCAAGGCCTCTGTTCGAATTCTCTCTGCTTTGGTGACTGGGTTACTGTCCCATAAAACAGCCCAGCAGCAGTAAGAGCTACAGGGCGGGGGCCAGCCAGAAATTTGATTAACCAACACCTTTTTCCCCCACATTTGGCATATTTTTATTCTTGGCAGCAGTATATAAAACACACTGTTTGCAACATTTATATTTTTCTAACACCTAATAATTTACTCTTTTATGGTGCAAATCTGTTGCCACAGACCTTTTTTCAATTTATTTCTCCCATCTTTGTGTCTCTCCACAATATGACTAATCTCAAAACACAGTGAAATTTAAGAGTGCCCACACGGACGCACATAACGGTGACGAGAAAGTTTCCAATCTAAGCCAGAAATGTAGAATCTTAAATAACTAACTAATGACAGCTTTTGTGTCTGTGCATAAAGACATCTCTGGATGGTATTCAAAAGTGATGATTATGTGATGCTGGGAACTCAAAGGTTTGAGGAAGCTTTGGCTCATCGTGCACTGCTGAGGATGTTGGAGTACAAGAAAAAGTATAAGAAAAAGAGAAGAGAACAGAGGAGGATGCCCCAAAGTGACTATTCAGAGGCCCATGCGCTCTTCTTCCCTTGCCTGCTGTACTTCTTAGGGCGACGGGCAATACCCAAGCAAGGAAAACTGAAGTCCAAAGAACAAGGAGAGCCGATAGTGCAATGATTGCTCTAGAAATCTAAAAGCACTAATGAGTTGCACTCAAGTACAACGGACTGTGTGTGTGTCTGGCCTTCTCCTTGCCTTCCTTTTCCACCTTCTCAGCTACAACATTCTACCCCTCAGTTAGTAACATATAGGACTGTTCCTCAGAGGCCATTTGGCCACATATTGTGGTCATATGACTTATAAATCTAAGAAAGAAAATATGTCTCTGTGGGACTTGTATTTTTTTTTTTTTGAATTGTAAAAATTATCATTTTGTGTTTCTTTGGACATTTATCTAGAAGCAAGACACCTAGCCAGTGGCAATTTGTCCAATTCCATTATTCTGGGATACTTCTCTTTCTCAACATCTGTTGAAATCTTGGAGACCAAAAACCACAATTGATTAAAATTCTCCTCTCATTCCTCAGAGACTAAGAAGGGCCCATTTGAGTACCACATTAATTTTTTTTTTTTTCTGAGACCGAGTCTTGCTCTGTGGTCCAGGCTGGAGTGCAGTGGCCCAATCATAGCTCACTGTAGCCTCCAGGCCTGAGCTCAAGTACTCCTCCCACCTCAGCCTCCTGAGTAGCTGGGACCACAGACCCCCACCACTGAACCTGGCTAATTTTTTATTTTTTGTAGAGACAGTATCTCACTATGTTGCTCAGGCTGGTCTTGAACTCCTGACTTCAAGTGATCCTCCCACTTCAGCCTCCCAAAGTACTAGGATTACAGGCATGAGCCACTGGGCTCAGCTGAGTAAGATCTTGTTGCACAGGTTTAATATTTTATAGATTACATGGAAGCTTAGATTTTTTAAAAAATTACCTGGCAATGGTGGGCAGGACTGATTGAGCTACGGAGAAGAACCTAGAAGCAGAAGGATTTGCGAGGAGCCTGTTGTCCGAACTGGAGCAGGAAGCAGGAAGAGCATGAACAAAGTAGGGCCCAGGGAAGTGGAAAGTGATGGAGATTCTGCATGGAGACATCCATCGGGTCTGTGGCCGATGGACTTGGGGGTGCACAGAGAGGGAGGAGAAAGCACTGGCTTGGAGCCAGAGCCTGGCCAGCAGGACAGAGAACTGGAAAATGCTCCTGGAAGTGGCATGAGGTGGCATTTGAAAAGCAACTTAGAAAGATTCCCAGCCTCAGAGCCAGACTTGCCTCTGACATAAGGACATGTCCCAGGAGCCTGGTAAGATGGCGGTTGAGTCTAAAGTCAGTCCTTCAGTGTCCACCTCTTTTTCCAGACCATGTCTTGGCTGGCAGGCAGGGCCCCTGTTTCACAGACAAAGTAGATCATCACAGTTTTGTCATAAATACAGAGCCTGATGATGGGATGTGCCATTTGACAGACTTCAGCCCCATCTCTTTGCTTTACGTCACAATTTGTCCTCCTCGCTGTGCACACTCAGGTCCTGCTTAGAAGTGACAAGTTAATGGAGAATGCCCCTTTCCTGACCACCCTGTGCTCCTGCCCATCCCCCATCCTCTGCCCTAATGCTCTTTCTCTAGACTCGAGGCCATTGAGCTGACTAAAGTTCCAGTGAATATACTTTGGTGGAGGGGCAGTAGCTGTAGACTGGCTAAAAGGACTGACCAGGGATTTGCACTCAAGCACAAGCTTTCCTTGGAATCTCCAATTTGCACTTGTTCTCTCCCACCCCTGCACCCTTGGACCTGCCTAGTTCTCTTCATAGTCATGCCACATGTCATCAAATTGAACAAAGGATTAAGACATTTGGGAAAATAACCCTTTTGTCCTCTCCTGGCTCCCCTTTCCTCATTTGGCAAAATGTCACCCTCACCTGCCAATGTTGGTCAACCAGACACTTGAGTGGGCATTCAAGTAAGAAATTGAGAGGCTTCTGGTTAAACTAGGAAAATCTAAACAAGTCACAAACCTGAAAGTCAGCTAAGCTCTCCACCTGTGCCAGAGGAGGAAGCCTCAGGGAAGGTGCCCACTCAAATGAATGGGTCTCAGCCACAGCCAACCAGACAACGCCTTAAACATTCCATGATTCCAGAGGTGTGACAGGCGCTCTATGTGTACACGCTTAGCCTTAAAGATTAACTTTCCCCCTGCCAGTCAAATGAAATGCTAACTGCTTACCCTCACCTGTTTCTTTTCCCTTTTAAAAATGCAAGTGCTTTGGGGAAAATTACTACTTTATGCAAATCGTTCTCATGTTAGTGTGAAATAATTTGTTAGATAACTTTCTAATCTGATTGCCCACCCAGAACAGGCCCGCAGAGGACAAGATTGACTGCAAACAGGGGCTCACACATAGATGTACCAATAGATGCACTTAGTGGCAAGCAATTCTGACTTGAGCAGAAAAGGAATTTATCAGAAGAACTTGAAAGTATAAATTATTGGAAGACAATATGGGGAGTGAGTGGGAAGCCTAGAGGTTCTGGAAATGCGCAGAAACAAAGAGCAGATATCAGCCAAGAACATGGGAAAGTCACCCAAAGGACTCACTACTTGGGACACCACCAATGGCACTGTGCAATGGACAGTCACCACCAGGTCACTGGCCCTTGTTGCCACACCTCCGGGTTCTTGTCTCTATTGTCCCCTCTGTGCATTCTCTATGTCACTCCTTCAAAAGCCCAAGGCCTGAACAGGGGAACGTGGCTGAACTGGTAACACTGTCTGTCCCCACTTCCAGAAGACAAGTGGTTAGAAGACTCATCTGCACACAGTGGGAGACAGGGCCCGACCTCCCACAGGTCTCCGTGTTTCCTTCGAAGAGACAGGCTGCCCAGTGTGGGCTGCAAAACACTGCCAATGTCCCATGTAATAGATAAAAGGAGAAACAAGATGCTAGAGTGGTTAAGCCTCAGGTGTATAAATCTTTTTACATATGTTAGTTCATTTCATGTGCACAGCTCTGGGAGGAGTTTTTTACCTCCAGTTTTATGGATAACTGAAACTCAGAGATGGAGTAACTTGAGGTCTCAAGTTGGGAGGACATGAACAGAGTGATTCCAGCATGTGCCTGGAGGCTCAAAGCCCACTGTCTTTCTAGCTCTTTCCAGCCAGCCTCCAGTGCCTGCTATGCCCAGGGCTGAGCAGGGCTGGAGGAGTGTGGTCTGCCCATCAGGTGTCTGTTTGTAGGGCTCTGCTTGAAGCTCTGGCCTTGGGGATGGCATATTAATCAGCTAGGGCTGCATAACAAAGTACCATGGACTGGGTGGCTTAAACAACAGAAATTCATTTTCTTACAGGCCTAGAGTTTAGAAGTCAGAGATCAGGGTATTTTTTCTGAGGCTTCTCTCCTTGGCTTGTGGATGGCTGTCTTCTCTCTGTGTCTCCACATGCTCTGTCCTATGCACATGTCTGTGTCCTAGTTTCATTGGTTTCGGATTAGGGCCCACCCTGAGGGCCTCATTAACTTAATTGCCTCTTTAAAGGCCCTGTCTCCAAATTAGTCTTATTCAGAGGTACTGAGGGTTAGGAATTTAACATATGAATTTGGGGAAGTAGGGAGGCACAATTTAGCCCAAAACAGGAGGGTGACCATTCAGAGAACTCCTTCTGGCAGGAGACACCAGAAGAGAGATAACCCGCAGCCTCCACCCCACAGGTCTGAGGAAGGACTGCCCACCTGCCCTCCCCTCCACTCAGACCACAGGCTTAGTCTTTATTTTGAGCCTAGTTAAACTCAAGGCAAGTGTGTCCCTCTTTGATTCTCAATATAACCTCTCTGCTCCAGATTAAATTACACTTCAATCAACAGTGTTTTTGCCATTTTTGTACAAGTTTCTGTCCAGTTTCTGCCACTGAACTAGATCTCTCTTGAGACATCTCTCTTGAGACATCTATGCAGTGGCGGCGGGGGTGGAGGTCAGTGTTATGAACTAAATTGTGTCCTCCCCAAATTCATATGTTGACACACTAACCCCAAAGTGATGGTGTTTGGAGATGGGGCCTTTGGGAGCTGATTAGGTTTCCATCAGTAGCTCGTGTGGGGATTAGTGTCTTTCTATGAGGAGATACCAGAGAGCTGGCTCCTCCTCTTCCTCTTGCCTTCCCTTGCCAGAAGGCAGCCGTCCACACACCAGAAAGAGAGCCCTCACCAGAAACTGGAAATGTTGGCACCCTGATCTTTCACTTCTAGACTCCAAAACTGGGAGAAGATTAATTCCTGTCGCTTAAGCCACCCGTCTATGGCGTTTTGTTATGGCAGCCCACTGAGCCAGGAGGGGGCCGTTGTGCCCCTCCCTGCCTCAGCCTTCATGGCTGTCCCAGCCCCACCTTCTCATCTTTCTGTCTTCTTGCCTCTTCTCTTCCCAGATCTCTCCCAGTAAATTCTTTTCCTAGGGCTGCCATAACAAAAAAACACAGACTCAGGGGCTCAAAACAATAGAAAATTGGTTCTCTCATAGTTCTGGAGACCAGCAGTCCAAACTCGTGTTAGTGGGCCACAGTCTCCCTAAAGGCTCTAGGGGAGACTCTCTTCCTTGCCTCTTCCACTTTTGGTGGTTCCTGGCATTCCCTGGCTGTGGCAGCACCGTTCCAATCTCTGCCTCCACCCTCACACAGCTTTCTTCCCTCCTGTTTCTGTCTCTAATCTCCCTGTCCTTTCTCTTGCAAGGATCCCTACCAGGCATTGCATTTAGGGCCCACCCTAAATTCACGATGATCTCATCTTGAGATCTTTAACTAGATTGCGTTTGCAAAGACTCTACTTTCAAATAAGGTCACATCCACAGGTACCAGGTGAGGACTTGGACATATCTTTTTGAAGCCACATATCTACCCACTACACCCACATACTCCCCCTCCCCCATGTCATCTTCCCACCTCCACATCCTGGAGCTCACCCTCCTGTGCTGTCCCTCCCCTCCAGGCCTTGACCACAGACCCTGGGGCTAGACGGCAGCTGCAACAGGACACCCAGACACTGCATCTTGTCTCCACAAGACCCTCAATACCCAGAGAGTACAACTTTTTCAATCTCCAGGTATGAACACAAAGAGCAGTCTTATAAAGAGCCTTTTCACTGGGAAGGAAATAGCTTCCACATTCATATGAGTGCATTTAGACAAAGAATATTTACCCAATTGGCAATGTCACAATTCTGGAGACAAGTCCCAACAGCCAGTTGTGCCTTGTTAGGGATTCATTGGTTTTGGGTGGCCTGGATTCCATTGTCACCAGTGATATGATCATGTGGGCCACATTCCAAATGCCTTTGGCTGTGTTCAGAGTGAGGAAGAGGGGGAGAGTTAAATAATCCCCTAAGCAGAATCCAAAGGCTTTGTCCATATGCCCAGGACTTCTTTTGCCTGCTGAATAAAACATTCAGTACCCAGGAGCCCAGGCCCCAGCTGGGCCCATTCTCAACGTCCCACCAGCCCGGTGGCTGCCCCAGAGCACAGAATTTTCCAGAACACTATGCTCATGGTCCACCAAGGACCCAGCTCCAAGATCCAAACTCTGTCCAACAACCAAGGGGGTGCTGTCTGTTGCAGTGCATTGTCTGTGAGTCCTTGGTCATGGTCTGCACTGACAGGAGCCCCAGAAGACCCCCTGTGAATTAAACCTCCTCCGCCCTGGGGAGGAGACTGGCACAGCTGGTCCAGACTGTCCAGCTGTCTGGGCTCAGGCTGGAAGGGACACCAGCTCAGCAGCTATCCACTCCCACCCCCACCTCCCCACTCCCATCCATCCACCCTAATCCCACCTTTCCTCCCTTATGTCCAGAGGACATTTTTTTGAGGCAAAGAGCTAACTGAGATCAACAACTGATCTTTCAGATGGGCGCCCAGAACTGTCTGTGGTGGGACCTTTTCCTCATACAACACAATTTCAGACTTGGGAGCTTTAACAAAGGCTTAGGTTTCTATTTTACTCCTTGATTTAAAAACAAACAAACAAACAAATGGTCTGGCATATTCAGTGTTTCTCAGTCCTAGGAGTGGTGTCTGGTGCTCTGGAATCCAGCAGGGGTTGCTCCATCAGCCTCTCCTGATTCTGCACTGAAAATGGGGGCTCTTGTTATGCAGATCCCAACACTCTGCTCCCTAAACCCACATGAAAGGCAAGCACTGGACATGTAGAAGGCAGCTGGGAGAGGACAGGCTGTCCCAAGTGTGGGGGAGCGTGGGTGAGAGACACACAGGTGGGTGGGTAGCAGTGTCAGAGGGATGACTTCGCCGAAATGTGTGTAAGCTGGAAGAATTACACACACATCTGTCTCTACTTCCTCCCAATGCCCCACCGAAGGGACAGGAGAGATTAAAAGACGTTGACCCACAAAAGCAAAGCGAACATGAAAGCAGTCACAGCAGAGGGCGGTCACCTGAGCTATTGAAAGCAGAAATCAGATCCCAGGGTGATTAACTGGGCAGCTCAGAGGGCGTGGAAAGGGAGCTCTGCAGCTGGGAGGGACAGCTGGGGGGATTCACAACGCAGAACCCAGGAAGCGTCAGGGTACCGCTCATGGGGAGGGGCCCAGGGGGCGGAAAACAGGATTCCTTGAAATTCTACAGAAGAAGGTACGGATCCCCTCACCTGTCCCACTGGCAGTGAAGGTGGGGCAGGGGGTGTCACTCTCTAGAGCAGAGGAAGCAGGGAGCATCCAGGCTCAGAAGCCTGGGTCAGGTAACCTCCTACTGCCCCTCACCCCAACCCACAGCAGGAAATCGGAGAACTCCTCTCTGAGGAAACTCATCAAGCCCAGAGACATGACTTGCAGACAATGATGTTTGAGATGTCCCAACAAAATAACCAGACACCCTGGGGAAGCCCCGGGGAAAGAAAAACTCTTTCATGCAGGGTTGCCCTTCCCCTTTTAGTCACTCTTAAATATGAATGAACTGAGGATTAGCAGATAATTGAGGCAAGTCTCTGTGAAGAAAGAGAAAAAATTAACAGAAAAAAGGACTAAGAGATAAAGTAGAGAACATGATACTTTTTCAAAATTTGTAAATCATTTTTTTAGGAAGAAAAAAAGGAGATATTGAATTGTTGGGACCCAGAAAGCAATATCCCAAAATGAAGGCCTCAGAAGCACCCCAAGAAGCAAAAGTTCTCTGACCTTCTCCTGCCCCGTCTCTCAGTCCCACTCTCCCCTGATGCTAATCCATGGAAACTAGAATCTCTCTTCCCCAAGTGGATCATATAAGTCAGAGCCCCTTTTTCCAAAAGCCAGCCATAAAACCTCAAATTATTCCATGTAAAAACTCGCCATGAAGAAATGATCTGAGCTACCTTGTTTGGCTGTGGGGCACAAGACCCCCATTCCAGAGAGGGCCCTGCCCCACACCCAGACAGAAGGAATGCTGCTCAGAGAGGCCAAGAAGAGTCTAGACAGACACGCCTTGCTGGATTTCCCCACTCAGTCTGTTAGCATTGGATCACACCCTTTTGTCCAGTCTTATTTCTACATGGCTGTCCATACTTTGTTGAACCCAAGCATAAAAATGGAAAATTTCCCCCATATCTTTGAGTCTTCATTCTGAATGCTCCCATGTACACACGTTAAATAAATTTGCATACCTTTTCTCCTGTTAATCAGTCTGCCTCATGTCCGTGATTTTTCAGTGAATCTTTATGGGGCCAAAGTCCTTGGTCCCTACAGGATCCACAAAACAAGAATAAGGTGCCATATAAAAAGGAACACATAAAAATGTTAACACATAAAATGTAAACACATAAAATGTTTTTTGGTTTTTTTTTGAGACAGAGTCTCACTGTGTTGCCCAGGCTAGAGTGCCATGGTGTCAGCCTAACTCACAGCAACCTCAAACTCCTGGGCTCAAGCAATCCTCCTTCCTCAGCCTCCTGAGTAGCTGGGACTACAGGCATGAGCCACCATGCCTGGCTAATTTTTTCTGTATATTTTAGTTGGCCAATTAATTTCTTTCTATTTTTAGTAGAGACAGGGTCTCACTTTTGCTCAGGCTGGTCTCGAACTCCTGAACTCAAACCATCCGACCACCGCAGCCTCCCAGAGTGCTAGGATGACAGGCGTGAGCCACCGCACCCGGCCGGTAACATGAATTTTTAAAACTCCCTGATAAAAGATGGAAGATAAAGTTGAAGAAATATATTTTTAAATGGAAGACATATAATTAAGGGATTGGAATATGGGAGAATATAAGAAAATTAGAAGATTCATCCACCAAATAGCTAAACTTCCTTCACTCTGAATGAAGAAAATGATCAAAGAAATAAAACAAGAAAATTTCCCAGAACTCAAGCACATAAATCTCCTGGCGAAAAGTCTCACCAATGACTGTAGTGCCTGTCACCACAAGTGAAACAAACACCGAACAAAACACACCAAAGCAGATCACCTGAAAATTTCAGAACATTGGGAAAAGTAAGACGACACTCATATCTTCTAGAGACAAAACCAGGACCACAAAAAGGCTCAGGGATCAGCATGGTGTTGGACTTTTCAATAGCGAGACCGGAGATCAGTAGAGTAATGCTTTCAAAATGATTTCCAGCCTGGACTCTTTAGCCCCAACCATCCATCAATCAGAGTATGAAAGTAAACTAAATACATTTTTGGACATGCCCATCTCAAAAACATCAAATAATTAAAAAGCCACTATTTTTTATCCATTTTATTTTCAGGAAGCCAGTGGACAGTGCACTTAATCAAAGCCAAAAAATACACCAAGAATGAGGAGGATGTGGGACCCAGGAAACAGGACATCCAGCACCAGTGAGAGTTCCTGAAGCGATGCATGAGGTCCAAGGTGATGACAATGGCTCCACAGCTGGCCTAAGACAGCACCTGTCCATAGTGGAAGAGGAAGGAACAAAGCTCTGGAAAAGAAATCTATGGGAACAGGAGGGCTGAATAAAATATCTGATAGATTCAAACGAAAGTCTCTAGGAGGATAATTACTACGAAAAATATGAATCACATAGATTACCTGATATATTGGAACATTTTGAGAAATGTATACTCTGGCTAAGAATTTGAGGATGAATAAATGATAAGCCCATCACACAACCGGGAAATGAAAATTTAGGCAATTATTAACTCCCAGGGAAACAAAATAGTGATTGTAAAAGAAAATAATCGGTGCACACAATATGGCTCCATTGTTTATATAATCATGATATTGTGAAAACAGAATTTTGGTGTAACCAAAAATTAAACTGTAGAGATAACTATATCAGAAGAATGTGCACAGGGGCTGTAATATAAAAGGAGCCAAATCTTATTATACTGCATAGTAGAAGTTAATTGAGGCAAAGCTGTAACACTAGGAGACAGCAATGCAAACCTGTTGTTTAGTAGTGTGGAGATGAGCGTCGGAAGAAAGAACCAGAAGAGTTAAAATGTTTGCCAGAGGAATGAGAACGTAGGTGGAAGAGGTCGGGTGGGCAAAGACTACTTTGGTTTTTGTTATTGTCGTATTAATAAATCTTTGACTTTTAAAACTATGGTCATGTATTGATAAAAATTAAAATTAAAATATTTGTTGAAGGTCCGTGGCTTTTGACATTTAGAAAAAATTCTACCAGCATTTTTTAAAGAACTTATTAAATACTTGCTCATAGACAGCAAGTTTTAGGTCCCATAAAAACGATTTATAATGCTTCACTGTCCGTGCTGGAGAGAAGCTCAGGGTGTCGTGGGGGAGGACGCAGGACCCTCCGAGGCGTGCGTTTCGGCCTGGGTCTTCCTGTGTTCCATGCGCTGTGCACATCACTGACGCGACCCGAATGAGGCCGACTTTTGCAGCCTGCTTTATTTCTAATTTGCACATGTTTTTATCCATGTACAATGCTTATATAATTAAAAAAATACAACAAAGAGTTTTTAAATGTCTCTTAAATGTTTTAAATGTCTGAGTTACCCTCTGAAAGTGTCATTTACCTCTCCAAATTTTCATTTTCAGCAATATAAATACTATCAAATACAGCGAGAACGGTTAGACATACAATCACAGTCTGGAGCTGAGAATAAAGGATTACATTATGATTCAAATATCTGTTACGACCACAGCTGCTAACATGGTATCTAATATATTCAACACATTCAGTCAAAACCACAACTCCTCTGGATTCAAAGAGGAACGGAACAGCGGTGGGTCATCTATAATGCTATCTGCTCAGCACACCTCCCATTCTTCCTGCGGCCACAGGTCCTCCCAGCTTCCTTCAGGACACTGCTCCTTCCTCGCAGCCCCAGGAAGGTCTGGGTGAGATGCTGGCCACAGCACCCCGTCACAGGCCTTGCCACGTGCCCAGCCTGGATGAAAGGGTACTGCACCCAATCCAGGCCCATGGAGGCCTCCCCTGGGATCAGAGGAGGAGAGGTAGCCTTCTCTTTTCCTTGAGAGTACAAGCTGTCAGACGTCACATCAGAGCTGCCTCGGCCCTGCCCCTCCAGGAGCAGGCAGCTCGGAGAATAACATTAATAACTATGGCTTATTAAGCTCTCAAACAGGCCAGGCCCTGTGCCAAGGATTTCCCCTATATTAATTTATTTCAACCTTACAGCAACCTTCTGAGGCAGGTTCTAATATAATTCCCATTTTAAAGATGTGGAAACTGAGGCACAAAGGCAGTAAGTCATTCTCACAACCTCATGAGATGGAGCAGGGACCCCTTTCAGGGACCTGCCAGGCCCCTCAAGCATGGAAACAGACTCCCAAAGAAAATATCTTGAGTCCCCTCAAGGGAAATTCCAGGCACCTAGCTAGTCTCCAAAAGTAAACAAGCAACCTGATAAGCAAGAAGATATTGAGTAGTAACAGTAGTCTCCTGAGCAAGCCAGAGTCACAGGGGGTTTAGTTCCCTGTAATAACATCTTAGCATACGTTCTTACATTGTTTTTCGGAAACCCCCACCAGATGGAAAATGCCCACCACTGTCACATAGACCTCAAACAGGGGCAACTGAGGACTGAACTCTGACTGCCATTCTTTGTTCTTACTTTCTTCCTGAGAAGCCTGGAGAGAGTCACAAGCACAGGCCAAACCATAGCATTCCTTTCCGCTGTTTTCCTTAACAAATTGCTAATCAAAGAATCTCTGAATCCACCTGTGACCCGGAAGCGCCCACTTTAAGGTATCCCACCTTTTGGGGCCAAACCAATGTATAACCACCATGTATTGATTTACAATTTTGCCTACAACTTCTGCTTTCCTGAAATGTACCCCTGCCTTTAAAAACTCTTGCTTGTAAGCCATCAGGGAGTTCCAGTCTTAAGTATTAGCTGCCTGTTATCCTTTCTCGGTGCCATGCAATACATACCTTTTTCTCTTGCTGCAAATCTCGGCGTCAACGTCTGGATTTACTGCTCTGGGGGCAGTGGGGGAGCACGTTGGATCGCAGTGCGTTTTGGCAATACTCACATGGCTAGTAAGTGGTGGAACTGGATTTCTAAATCCAAGCTCTCAATCTATATGCAGAGCGGAAGCCAGAGGTAGGGAAACGGGACTTGAGTCACTTGTGATGGAGAAAATTCTCACTGGCTCCCTAGCCCTACCTGATGCACACAACTTGTCTGAAACAGAAGCTAAGAACTCTTCTCAACCTCTATGTTAATTGAAAGAAAATGGGTATTACTAATGTTACTTTACAGGAAAAATCAGAGAATCTGAGGTACAGGGTGTTCAAAACCAACAGTGAAATGAGGGAATGGGCACCTCCTTGTGTGCTCTGGTGACTCTCCTCACTAGGTGAGGCCGTCCCTGTGGGATGCAGCCAGCTTGGGACTGAAGTCAAGGCTGACTTGCCAAGGACGGCAAAAGAAAGAACAAACCTGGGTTCTTGAGGGTGTCATTTGAGTTGTGCAATTAACCAGCCCTAGGGCCATCCGACCTCTGGACTCATTGCTATGTTAGATAGTAAACTTTCAGGGTTTCTAGTAGTTGCAGCCAAGAGCATCCTGATACTACTGGCATCTTGCCTTGGCCACGTACCTGCTAGCTGATGTATGCATTACACACATAGCTTCACTTCAAGCCCTTTAGACTCAGTTTCCTCCTCTGAACGAGTAGGCTAACGATGCCCATCACTAGCTTTGTTATGAAATGAAGGGATAAGGAGGGCAGACATGCAGCTCATAGCTGGTTGTGTTACGTGTAATAATATTTCATCCTCCCAGTTTGGTGTAACCCATTTAAGCTAGCGTAGACCCACGGTGCCTTAAGTTGGTTCTGGTGTGATCTTAGGCTCTGTGATGCGGCATGAAGACTGAGGTCCAAAGGGACTCCTGCTATGCCCAACACATTGTATCACTCGGGGAGCACCGAGACACCAAGTCCTCCCTGGAAATGATAGTCTCTAGCAAGGGTAGGACAATATTCACCAAATTTATGCCTGCAGCTTTATCCAGTTATCAGTCTGAAGTCTACCATAAATCATGTGCTCACACTCCACATTTTCTTCTAGGTGAGCTACGAAGGTAGAACCCAAGTTAGAAAGGTCCAAAAAGTTGCTAATCCTAGATCCTGGCCCAAGTGAAGATGCTTTGCGGACAAAGTCTTTAGTATAATTAGCAAATGTCACAAAGGGGCCACATCTGGTTCCTTTGTATTTATTTCATCAGACAGTCTGAAATTTGAATAGGAAATAAAAACCAAGCTTCCAACTCACCCTCCGAGGGTCCCCCAATTTCTCACCAAGCCACATTCCTCAGAGGCGGCTGGAGAGGTGTCGCCACTGCTCACAGCAGCCTTGTGTGTTATCTCTGCTTGAAGCTGTTCCAAAAAATAAGCAACTTTAACTTTTGAATGGCACATTTGTTTCTCTGATAATCTGGTGTTTGGGACTGCAGATTCAAACAAGTGGCTCTGCAGAAGTCCTAGAGCTTACTCAATAACTTCCTCTTTGGGGGCTTTCCATCCACATGCCAGGTGGTCTCAAGAGGGCTATCAGTCATGGACCCTCCTCCACCAGGAGCAGACTCAGGCACCAGATGGGCCAGAGCACCTCAGGCCCTGGAAACTTTTATATATAAAAAAAAAAAATCCAGATTTCTGGCTTTTCTTAAAAATTGGAGGATCTGACCACACTGGGCCACATCCCTGAAGTGGCTGTGGCTGGGCCACAGAATCTCCATTTGTCACTGTGCATTTGTCACTCATCTGCATTTCCTGCTAAGTCCCACAGTGTACTCTGCAGAGCTGATGGGAAGAGTGCCCTTGCCTTGGAGTCCCTAGGCAAGGAGGCCACCCAGTGGTGGCTTCCAGCCCCCACCTGTCTCCGTGCAGGGAGGAAACCTCTGCCCAAGAGCAGAGAATGGGACAAATTCAGATGGCAGAAGATCCAAGAAATGCAACGAGCAAGTCCCAAAGGTACTGGAGGTGGGACCCAGTTGGACAGAGCAAGGCTTCGGGTCTCAGCTGAGCTCTGCCGCTTCCCAGCTGCAGCTCTTGCTCCTCAACCTCTCCATCTGCACAATGGGATGAAGCTAGAACCGTGCCACGAGGGGTTTTGCAGGTCAGCTGCATAGGCCTCTGCGACCTGTGCCCCATGCTCAATACATATTAGCTTCCACTGTTATCACTGGAGTCCCTGCGCCATCCTGGGACTTCCCAGCTACAGAAGCCCAGAAATTTCCTTTGCTGTTTAGGCTAGTGTAGGCCATTCTGTCACACAGGAGTTTGATAGCTGTTAATACAACCTACAAATCTTTGTTCCCTAAGAATGCTGTTTTCAGGCTTCCCAGGTGGAGGGACAACTTGTAACCACTCCACTGAGAAGACCCCACAGAGCTCTGGCTTCGCAGACATGGGTGGGATTTGCAGCTCCCAAAACCCCGTAACTCTGTCCCTCCTGTTCTCAGGAGGCCCTGACAGTTCGCGCATGTGATTTCAATTTGTTCCCACTCATGCAAGAAACAAATCCTACATTTTCTTCTCCTAAAAATAGCCTGTAAAACAAAGGTGCTGGGACAGTGCAGTCTAAAACAAATGCTTCCAGCCGGCTGCAGTGGCTGCGTTGCTCTGCGGACAGCCCTGTTTTCCGGTTCAAGCGCTGCTGGTTCTGTGCATCAGCATAAATCCATCTCAGGGCACAGGCTGCTGGCCAGTCCTAATGGTGTTTGGGGTTTTCTTCCACCAGGGAATGAGTGTGTGTGTGTGCCTCCTCTCCGACGTGTGACCTGGCGCTGAAGCACTCCATGGATGCATTTGCAACTTCTCAAAGGAAGTAAAGACAGCCCTTAAAAGGAACCGGTACTTGTTCTTGGGATGTTTACAGAGAAGTAACCCCTGTGTCATTTTCCCTCGCAGGGAGGTCCTTCCTTGATTGTTAATAGTCTGTGTACTTTAGCCATGTGTGGTGTAGCCCACGGTGGAGGCCCTGAGCAGCAAGGCCCCCTCCACCCCGCAGCTTTCTTTCAACTGCACAGAACACAGCGGGGCTGCGCTGGCCTGGCCCACCCAGGGAGCAGCCGCAGAGTTCTCACGCAGAAGCACCTCCCTGCAGTCTCCACTCTCCCACCAAGGAGGCTGGGCAGCCCTCCTGACCTCCTCTCAGGACGGATTCTCATGCCTTATACCCCAGGCCAGCGGCATGGCCACCACGCGTGTCCTTCCTGAGCCTTTCTCTAAGTGAGCACTTCTCTCCTGAAGAGCTCGGGGAGGCCCAGGAAAGGAAGTGGGGATGGGGTGGTCACCCTGAGACTGTGGTCTCTGACCTTGCCACCCACCAAGCAGCGCTGGCACCTCCAGGAAAAGTGTCCCGAGGAACCGAAGCTCACTTGGAGTGACTGAAAGGCACCCTGGAGGCCTGCATGGCTGCCTGGAGCCGAGAGAGTGGAGGGAGGCAGGAGGAACAGGCAGGGGCCATGCCTGCTGGTCTTGCTCCAGGACTGTGAATGAGGCATTGATGCAGATTGGATCTCCATTTCACTCGGGCCTCCGTGTGGAGATTGGGCAGAGGAGGAGCAAGAGTAGAGGCAGAGAGCCCAAGGGGAGAGGAGCCTGTGGGTCCTGGCATGTTCCAGGGGCCAGTCAAACCCGGTGCCCTTGTTGGACTTGCTTTCTAGAGGGGCTCAAGGACAACAAACCAATACATAATACAATAAAATTTCAGGTTGTGATGAGTTCTGTGGATTAAAAGTTAACCTGAGTGGGGGGAATGGAGGAGGTGAAGGAGAAAAATTGAGGTGCAGAAAGAGCCAGCCTGCCCGACACCGGGGAAGTGGCAGTCTGGCCCCGAACTCCTTCTGTGGCCCACTCTCGGGTAGCAAAGGTCAGCACTCCCCAAAGTGGCCTGGAGACGAGGCTTGTGAGATACAGATTCTGGGTTCTAACTGGCTGAGTCAGCATGTGCACCTTTACTAAGTAAGTGTCCCACCAGGTCTTGTCATCAGACCAGTTTGGGAAATACGGACGTGAGGACCACGGTTCGCATCATCACATACACTCAAGTGTCAGCACAGCTCCCACCTCTTCTCTTGTGACCTTGGCCTCCACCCCATCTCCCTAAGCCTCACTTTCCTCACCTATAAAATGGGAATCCTAACAACACTAGCCTCACAGGCTTGTTGGGAAGATTAAGGATAAAAGGCACATAAATCACTTTGCAGGGTGCCTTGCCCACAGTGTGGGTGGTAACATGTGAAGAAAAGGCCTTTGCTGCGTGATTGGGAAGACTTGATTCCATTTCATTAGGTCCATGAGTCTACATTAACGTCCTGTCCATGCTCACCCTAGTCTGGCTGCAGCTTCACCAGCTTGGCAAGCTGACCCCTGGAGTTCTCAGCTGCAACTTACACAGGACTTATTTGGGACGCTTTCGACCCCTCTGATAGGCTCCCATTGCAGTCTTTTTTAGAACTCAGACTTGCAATGACTTGTTTAATGTCTGTCTTCTCTGTGGAGTAGTAAGCCCTGTGACAGCCAGGATGGCGTCTGTCTTCTCAGAGACGAGCTGTTGTCAGACAGTAAGGGAGACCCACATAGAACCTTGCCTGATACCCGGCAGACCCTGACTAAATGTTAACTGTTATTACGTTTATTTCTCTACCAGTATCTAGACATTAAGCACTCAACACATACCGGTTGGATGAAGGATATTCTCTACCCTGCTTAGTGTCGTGGCTGGCATGTGCCCAGCGGCTAGCAGTTAACGATGCTATTCCACAGCCGGCCGAGAGTCTTGGGTAAGTAACTTGTATATATTTTGTGCAGAATTAAGAATAGACAGAGTTTCTAAAGGATGGTTTGGAGAAGAGATTCTGATTTCAGGAGTAGAATATGTGTCATCAAGCAGGATTTTCTTGGAAGGGGACAATTTTGGAGTGACTTGTGTTTGCACACTGCTTTGGAAGCAACTCTGGTTTTCAAGTTCTCAAGTGTGCATTAAGATAACAGAAATGCTGTTGTGTAATCTATTTCCTTCCTTTTCCCGTGGGGTTGGCTGACTGCTGGATAAAGTCTTGTTCTTAGTGTACAGATACACGCTGTACAATATAGTGACTTAGGTCCAATAAACACCTTCAAATGGTTACGAACATCCATGCTCTGTGTCCCGTGGTGTTGCCTGTCTTCTTGACTTAAGGCAGAATCTTTAAGATCCTCACCCTTGTACTAAAAAAATGTGGAGGGTATCCTGTAGGCAGGCTCTGCAGAGCTCCCATCCGGCATTGGATGTGTTTGATGATGCAATGACCTGCGTGCAGGATTTAGGAATAGTCTGAACTGCCTAGGCTTCTTTCTTGACCCCACCCCAACAGGCAGTTCTTCCTAATCATTAAGGTATGGCAATGCTGAGACAGACCTAGTCATTAATTACCAGACTTCCTTCCATAGGTGTGGTTGGTCCTAAGAGATGTCTATTTCAAAAAATAATAATAATTCTGTTTGGAGAGAAATGATGACAGTCATGCCGCAGCCATGCACCCAAATAGTAATTGATCTACAGTGTCAAACTGCATCAATAGAGACAGAGATGTATCTGTCACATTTGGGTGTCAGGTGTCCTAGGTGGAGCAGGGAGAGAGAGGGGAATGCACTCAAATTGCCACACACAACCAGCTGAAGTTTCGACATTAGGAAACATGGGCAATGCTCATCTGCCAATCAATTTTCTTCCAAAGAAACCAAAATGTAGTAGGTCATTATCCTGGTACTTCCTTACCTTCTCGCCCTCATACTCCTGCCTTCTTAATGTCTTTTTGCTCAAAATGGGCCACTCTCATCCAGAGCAAACCCTATGCCAGAGTAGTTTACTTGAATACACACAGGAATTATGTCCCAGGAATACACACAGGAATTATGTCCTGCGCTCTGCATCTCGCTCTGTATCTGTGGTCCACATCTGCTCTGTGGCAACACTTGACTCTTAGGCTGCAAGGGTTAGCCAGCTTGCTGCGGAGTGGGAGGCACTAGGACCCCAGAGGCCAACAAAGTCCTGGAAATGGTGCTTATGTCACTTATGAAACATTTTCCCATTGCCTATCCCCAGGTCTTCACTCCCCATGAAGCCAGCCACCCTCACCTCACCCGGGACTGAGAAAAACATGCTCACATGGAGCTCAGACTCGATCAGGCCTGTGTGCCTCCCCACGTGGAAATGACATTTCCAAACCTTACAGCTTTCCATGGCCTTCAAGACGCCTCCGTTGTTGGTTTTTACAAAGAAAATAAGCAAACAACTGGAAGAAAAGGAGCTGGCTTACTTGGATAATTCTGCTCTGTTAGCTTTAAAATTGTAGTGGAATTTCTGCTTTAGCTCAAATACCTTCTGACCTTCTCCTTCAGTTTCAGCGTTTGAAACAGACCCTCACCATGCAATTCCTGCATTTGCTTAACTCGTAGGATTGGAGGCCAAGATGTTTGTGTTTATGTCCCAAACCCCGAATAAATAAATAGCTACATGGTATTGAAATCACCTGTCAAAATACCCTCTGCAGTTCTGGGGCACAAAGAGAAGTTTCTCTGTGTGATTGGCTTACTTGCTTGTAGAATTCAAAAGCTGTTTATCTCGTTTAGTTTAAAAAAAAAAAAAAAAAGACTTGTAATTACTGCATTTTGACCCCAAGGCAGCCAATTACTTCACAAAAGCCCACTTCAGGAAACCAGACATTAGCGGGGCTAATTAGGCTGACATCACTCCCAAGTGCTCTTATCACAGTGCAGATGGACCTAGCCGAGAAGGGTCCTGCCCGTCAGAGGTGACTGCGGGTGGCACTGTGTGGTGTGTTGTGTTTTGGTTTTTACTACTTACTTTTATGTGTTCCTTGAAGCCCAATCCCTTTACCAGAGACAGACTCTCATCAAAAAGAAGGGGCTTTTGGACAAACTGGTCTCCTTTATGGCATGAGATGGCAGAGGCTGGAAAAAAGAAGAAAGAAAGGAAGGCAGCCAAGGTTGTAAATTCTTTCTAACATAGGAAATCATTCTTTGCCCTTTAGGAAAAGGGTTTGTTGTTTCAGCCATTTAGGCCCATTTCCTAGCCCCCTTTTGTCCTTGCACATTTTGGGGGTTAACTTCTGCTTGGGTTCTATGAGGCTGAGCAAATTAAAGGGAAAAAATGTCCCAAGCGTGTAGAATTCTCTCCTAAAGAATCAGACATCTCCTCAAGGAGCCCTGTGACATGGGTTACAAAATAATCAGGCCCCTTCTACACACGGAGAAGCGGACAGAAGGATGGCGTGTATGGTCAGGCAGCTCAGCACTCGGCCAAGCCTGAGATTCCCGGGCCTGGAGGTCAAAATGTCCCTCGCTCACAACTCAGTGATGGAAACAAGGGTCTGTACATCGAGAGGTGTTCCAGGCAGGAGGGGAAGCAGTGGTTCTCTTCCAGGGGTCCAGACTAAAGGCATCCTTTTGCCAATGCACGACTGGGAGACCTGGAAGACAAAGAGACGGTTATTTGGCTTGGGTGGGTATCAGAAAGCAGAACATGACCCAAGTCAGCTTAAGTCAGCTTTGCTTAGGGGTCAGAATGGCCTGGGCAAGTCATCCCTTTGAGCTCACACCCTGGTGGTGTTAAAAAAAAAAATTATTCTTGTTAAAACATAAGGAAGCCTTTATTTAGGATGATTACAATAGGTGTCAAGACTCTCAAAATAGGGGAGAGAGATGGGGCTCAACCCTAAGGCAGCAAAGACAGCTGGGGACTTACCCCAATGAACTGAGGCAGGGGTCAGTGGATGGAAAAGGGCTTAAGAGGAGACATCAAGCGTGGGGGCCCAATACGATTTTGCTGAGGGAGGCCAGGGTGATCAGACACCAAGGGTGAGGATGAGGGATTTGATCAGATTTCCAGGCTGAGCTGGTGTCCAGGGTGGCGGAATTCTCGCCAGACTGACTTAGCAGGATCCTTGCAGGATCCTAACTGGACAAGGCAGGCTGAAGACAGGACCCCAGGACAAGGATTAGCTGAAGAAGAGGGATGGGGAGGGTGCGGACCTTACCAAAGTTTGGCCGAGGAGTGAGCCCTTGTCAGTGGAAAGTTGCAAAGCAAAAGGTACAGGAAGTACCTGGACCCTTTGCCTCATGGTTTTAAAACAAAGAGGAAGAACAAAATGAAGCAGCCCTGGACCGGGAGGGGTGGGTGTACTTTGGGGAGTGTGGCTCCAGTGCCCCAGCCCACTAGAATGCAGTGGAGAATGTTCCAGCAGGAAGAAAGCCTCAGGCCTATGGGGTCCTGAGGCAGAATCTCTGGCTCCCTACAGATGAAAGACTCAAGGCATTTTGTGATCAACCTCAAAACAGCCGGCCAGCATTTGTTGCTGGACTGCAGGTAGAAGATGGAAAAGCTTACTAAATTAAACAAAATCTTTGGCACAAGTTCATTTTATATTTCTCTGCAACTCTACCTTGTTCAGCATTTTGAGATTTCCCAAGGAAAGCTCCCAGAGATGTCTGGAAAAAACAAGAGTCGTGCTACTTACACACTCTTGCTCAAAGGTGCCTCAGAGGGATGAAAAATTATAAAATAGTGATTCTGACACTCGGACCATTTTAAAGGCAAATGACCTCATAAAATTCCAGTTGCATGGTCTGTCCTTTCAGCAAATCCCAATAGCTCTCACCAAACTGAGCCATTTACTCAGGGTAGGATGACTGACTGAGCCAAGTGGGGCCTCTGTGTGTACACGTGCATGTGTGTATGTGTGACAGACACAGAATTTTTTTAAAAGATAAAACTGTGATTCTCTTAGAAATATAAAATCAACTTGTGCCGAGAATAGGAGAATCCGAAGAATGGATAATACCTGGGCCACACATGCAGCAGTGGGCTCCTTCCACAGTCAGGGAGGAAACCAGTGGAACCTCCACGCAAATGCAACATTTGTTTCTATCGCTGTCAGTTGCCCGCAATTTACAGAGATGTAGAAAGCTCAGAGACAACGAAAGGAGCAGAGACACCATAGAATCAAATGCTCCAGGAAAGTATGCCAGGCAATGCCTCGTTTTCTGTTGAAGAATCCCAGTTGTGTTTTTGGTTCATTTCAAATTCTTTCACAGTTTTTCCTACCCTGCAATGGGTACGCACACACACACAGGTGTGCTGTCCCAACTCCATGCCTTTGCCCATGTTGTTTACTTTTGAACAAAATCATTTTTTTCCCTTGTTCCCTGCAAGTCCAAATATGACTTGCCCAACCTATCTACATCTAACAAATCCAAATCCTTGAGGGTGAGGCCCAGGACTCTGCATCTTCTACAGGCTTCCCAGGCGAGGCTCCGATGCACAGCCATAGGGAGCCCCAGTGAGGAACGCGGGTCCAGCTTCTCAGGAGCAGAAAAGGGAGACATTCATGTACACCAAAGCTGTGAGGAAATGGTTCCTACAGGAGGCAGGCTCCAGACTGAAGCTTGGACGACGGGCAGGATTTGGAGAGGAGAGCGAGGGCATCCAGGGAAGGGGGAAGCCATGGGGGCAGGAGGAGGGCAGGGGAGTCAGGATAAGTCCGAGGAAGCAAGGAGTCCACCTGAGTGGCGCAGGTGGGCAGAGGGAAAACTTGGATGAGTGTGGCAGGCACAGTTCATAAAGGACCCGAAGCATGGGCAGGAGGGCTGGACCCACTCCAGAGATAGTGAACATTTTTTGAAGCATGGAATTAAAATGAGAAAAGCATGTTTTAAAAAAGGTTTGTAGGGACATAGCACACAGCAGATCTGCCTTCTGAGAAGGTGGAGGCGTGAGCACGTACCTTCTCTGCAGTCTGGGCCTCGACGCTTACAAGAGGCCGGTTGAAGAGAGCAATGCTTATTCACAGAGCAAGAAGTGGTCAGTGTCCTTAGGTACAACCGCTCAGAGACTGAATGTGCAAACAGGCAATGGTCAGACCATAAATAAAAATAGAACTCAGACCCACGGTCTGCAGCAGCCAGCCCAGGAAACCAACCACGATCCACAGTGCCCAGCCCGGGAGGCCAGCCTACCGTCCACAAGTCAGACCGCTCCCGCTCGCAACTCGCCCCGGAAGCCAAACAACCACCTGTGTGACAGATGGCCCCAAATGGCCAGGATTTGATTAGTAACTGATAATTTCCCTAATTTTTGTCCCCACTTCCAAATTGGGACCAGACAGATAAAGTCAAATTGTGTCCCGAAACAATCCCATGGGACGCCTGAGTCCAGGTAGCCTGCCTCCGCTTCCGTGCCAATAGCCTCCAGCCAGGGCACACCTGAGCCTCCCCTGTTCCCACCGTACAGCTTTGCCAGCCCCCCGCCTGCTTCGGAGTCTCTGCCAAACACAAGTGACGGTGGCAAGCTCTGGATAAATAGACTTTGCTTGTTCTCTGTGGGTGGTCTTCGTTTATTTCCACACAGCAAACAGTCATCTGGGTCCCTGCTCATCCGGCATGAAAATGTTTACATCCACAAACCTGCTAATTTGAACACTCAAGGTTATTTTTACCATGAATTCAATGGGCTCCATCCGCAGGTAGAAAATTATAATGGACATTTCTCATTTCTACATTCCATATATCCCACACATAAATAAAATAATTCTGTAGGCCAGCTGTGGCAAGTAAAAAGAAAAAGTCGGAACTTAGAAGAAATGAGTTCTAGTCCCAACTCTGGGCTGTCAGTGTGTTTTTATGTCAATGTCAGACTTTCTGTGTGTTAGTCTTCCGCTCTGTGAGATATGGAAATTGTAGTAGATGTAGTAGATTTCCCTGTAGTTCTGGCAATCTGATTTCATATAGCATGAATCTCTCATCCCAGTCTTTCAGCCCATTCTTAGAACTCAGAAAGTTCTTATGAACATGAATTTTTAAGGTATCTCTATCTTTCATAGACTAGTTATTTATTCACCAAGTTCTCCCATTTATAATTGTTTTCAAATGTTTCAGAATTGTACAGAGAAACGGATGAAAACTTCTTTTCAATCAGCTCCAAAAATTTCCTGAGTACCCACTCCGTGAAAAATCACAGCATCAAATTATTTAGTGGATACAGAGAGATGAGTGATTTGGTTTGTGCCTTGAGGATCTCACACATTAATTAGAAGAATGTGAAATTTGCACCTGTAAATCTAACTACAACACGCAGATACCAAAACATGGGGCTGGACAAGAAGTGCAGCAGGTGAGCAGAGGAGGTAGAGACATCACTGAGTGGCCTTGTCACCAGGAGGGTGGAGTCTGACATGGGTCACCACACACAGGGAAAACAGGAAATTGGAGCCAAATGTACCTTTATTTACAAAACAGGCCGAGCACGGTGGCTCATGCTTGTAAGCGATCCTCCCGGGTTAGTCTCCCAAGTATAGCTAGGACTACAGGTGCATATCCACACCCAATTTTTTTTAAATAGCTATTTTAATGGATGTGAAGTAGTATCTCCTTATGGTTTTGATTTGCATTTCCCTAATGATTAGTGGTCTTGAGCATCTTTTTAAGTGCTTGTTGGCCATTTATATATATCTTCTTTGGGGAGATGCCTATTCAAGTTCTTTGCCTATTTTTTAACTGAGTTATTTGTTGTCATTGAGTTGTAAGAGTTCTCTATATGTTCTGGGTGTTTATTTTTATCACATATATGATTTGTAAATATTTTCTCCCATTTTGTGTGTTGCCTTTTCACCCTGTGGATGGTGTCCTTTGATGCATAAAAGTTTTTAATTTTGATGAAGTCCAATTTGTCTATCTTTCTTTTATTGCCTGTGCTTTTGGTGTCATATCCATTAAATCATTGCCAAATTCAATGTCATGAAGATTTTTCCTTGTGTTTTTTTCTAAGAGTTTTATGGTTTTAGCTCTTACACTTAGATCTTTGATCCATTTTGAGTTAATTTTTGCATATGGCATAAGGTAAGAGTTCAATTTTATTCTTTTCAACGTGCATATCCAATTTTCCCAGCGCCGTTTATTGAAAAGACTGTCCTTTCCCCATTAACTGGTCTTGGCATTCTTACAGAAAATCATTTGAGCATAGATGTGAGGGTTTATTTCTGGACTGTCTATTCTGTACAATGTATAACTTTTAAGGTGACTAGTGATGGGGCTCAGAAAATAGTACCCCAAAATGCAGGCCTCAGAAGCAAAAGTTCTTCTCTGACCTTCTCCTGTCCTCCTGCCTCTCAGTCCCATTCTTCCCTGAGGCTAAGCCATGGAAAC
This sequence comes from Lepilemur ruficaudatus, assembly GCA_963574885.1. NCBI lineage: Eukaryota > Metazoa > Chordata > Mammalia > Primates > Lepilemuridae > Lepilemur > Lepilemur ruficaudatus. The sequence goes on from CAUYRT010019974.1 coordinate 29,370, forward strand.
TAGAATCCCTCTTCCCTAAGGTGTGTCATAAAAGTCAGAGCCTCTTTTCCTGAAAGCCAGTTATAAAATCTAAAATTATTCTGTGTAAAAACTGGCTGCAAGGGATTGTGGAAAATGGCGGAATAGGAGTGCCCTCCTGGCTCTCTGCTCTCAGAGTCGGAGGTGAAACAGGCAGACTACTGCACGCGAGTGAACTCCACTTCTACAGGACCAGCTCTGCTGATCTACAGAGAAACAACGTGGGACACAAGACCTCAGCGGAAAACAGAGGTGAATCGGAAAACTTCTCGCGAAGTAGAGAGACTGTCGGGTGCCTTAGAGAGGGAGCCCGGTTCCCGCTCCGGCCGGCC
>CAUYRT010019975.1:0-86275 GCA_963574885.1 Lepilemur ruficaudatus
AGTGGAAGTAAGCTGCACTGCCTGAAGAAAGAAATATCAAGGACTTTGTGGACATTTAAAAATGACCACATTTAGTATCCCAAGAATGGAAAAACAAGCACCACATGTACTCACCATCAAATGGGTTTCGCTGATCGACACGCCCATATACACATGCCTGTAACAAATGCTCCCATAAAAAGCATCTTCTTTCAGCAGATGAAGTCTCTGAAGCAAATTACCCAATGACTTTATTTTACCAAAGCCAAGTCAGAGCTGAAACCTTAGCCTCCTCTTTGACTCACAACATTCTTGTCTAAATTATACTGCTGCTACCAAAAGAAGGGGAAAAAAATTGTTCCTTCATCTGACATCCGACATATGGTTCTTACTAACAATCCATATATACACATCATAGAGGATCAAATTCTAACAGTGGATGGTGATATTCAAGATGAATAATGTTGCTTGTAAATTACTTCACAGTTTATATAAGTAATAATGCTAGAAAAAAATAATTGCACTGCACAGTAATCTGACTCTTGATCGCCAAAGCATACTTCAATGCAGAATTGTTCTTTGTTTTTAAGATCCAGAACAACGCTGGCGGGGAGATGTCTAGCTATGATATAATCAAAGCCTTGTGTCACTCCAAGGACACACAGTTACATTCATGTTCTGGCACCCAAAAAAAAGCACAAAGAAAAAAGCACTACTATCCTTTAGAGAAGGGGTTATCAAACTAACCAAATCTGGCCCACAGCCTGTTTTTGTACAGCCCACAAGTTAAGGATGATTTTTATCTCTTTTAATGGTCAAGAAAAAAAATCAAAAGAAGACTATTTCATGATCTGTGAATTTATATGAAATTCAGATTTCAATACCTATAAATAAAGTTTTATTGGAACACAGTCATTCTCATTCATTCAGGCATTGTGTATGTTGGCTTTTGTGCTACAGAGGCAGAACTGAGTAGCAGCAACATAAACCATATGTCCTACAAAGTCAAAAATATTTACTATCTGTAAATTTACAGAAAATGTTTGCCAACCCTTTCCTTTAGGACGTGGATGCTGGAACCTGACTGTCCCTGCTTAAATTCTAAAACTGTCACTTAACTGTGTGAACTTGAACAAATTACTTAACCACTCTGCGCCTCAGTTTTCTCATCCGTAAAATGGGGTTAATAATGGCACCTACCTTATAGGGTCATTGTGAGTTGTAAATTAATTATACATACAAAGCATGTAAAACAGTACCTGCATACAATCAGTCTTTGCTAAGTATTCATGATACCTACCATTCCTTCTTGCTGAGAGCTGCAGGCTGTGTTTTCCAATGGAAATGCAAAGTGGTTAGACTTCAGCCTAACCCCCAAATCTATTTATCATGGTAGAACTGAAGTATTATGAGATAAGAAGAAATAAGAGAAAAATGAAGAAAAATAGGAAAAAAACAGGATTAAGGAGGGAAGAGAGAGGAAAAGTTACAAACACCCCACTCAGCAGAAATAGTAGGTGGCCTGTTTAAAGGGGAAGTATAAATTAGGATAATTTCATCTATAGTAACAGATTAAATAACTTCTGTGGGCTGACTGGGTACTAATCACCATGTGGAAGCTGTCTCTATGGAGGGAAAGAGCATTCTAAAATTCCAAGCAAGTGACTTACAAATGAACTGCTGGGTCAAGCCCATTTTTAAGTTGGGAACTTCCTGTATTTTACATTCCTAGACAAATGACAAGTGATAGTTGCAGTAAATTCTGCATCTTAGTATCCATATAGAATAGCTAATTAAGAGGAGACACTTCGTGTAAGGACCCAGTACAGCTGAAGGGCTCCTTCTAATACAACTCAGAGGAGGACAGAGATAATCTTTCTGATCCATAAGTTCTCATTTTGTTCCAAATAGCACTTACTTCCTAACACTAAGAAAAAAACCCATGTTCCCATAAATAGAAAACAAGCTCAGTCACCAAAAATGGACCCACATGGCAACTGGAAGATAAACATGGTGTTAACAGAAGATACACTTAACCTGCTACTGAGGTTGAGAAACTATCTCTCTCCATGGACTCACTTTCATTTGAATACCTTCTTCTTTGTGCAAAGCTGAGTTCCTATCTTTTCCATATACCTTCTAAAAATCACATTCATTGACTGGTTCTCTCTTTAAAATTATTTCAAAACTCTAAAGCACCTCCCCCACAAAAAAAACAAAGAAATTTTAAATTCACAACTTCACCACTATCTTCATCATTCCCTCCCAAACTTGATCCCTATAACCCTCACTATTGCTATGGTTTATACTTACAGTAAATTTTCCATGCAGAGGGTAAACACAAATATCAAACATTTTTAAGAGACTTGATATGTAAACCTAACATGTAAAACCTTAAGGAACAGAAAGAAAGACATTATTATCCAAATGATTTCTGCAAATCGTGCAGGAAAAGGGAAGTGATTTAAAGCTATGCATCCAAGACCTCCAATTAAGCATCCAATTAAGATGCTCCTTAACCAGAAGCAAGTTCAAAACACTCACTGAGGACGTATCTGCTGCGAGAGTCCAACTGAAGGCTTCGGCTTGAGGGTCAAGGTCATCTGGGCCACAGGACTGACTCTTGGTAGAGTGTCTGCCTTCTTGGAGGAAGTGTGCTTTGCTGCTTGCTCAGGAGGAACCCAGGAGGAGGCAGCCCCAGGACTCTGCCCTACAAAGACTGGTGACGAGGTATCCTGGCCAGCTATTGTCTCACAGGCTTTGCCCTTGGTCCCGGGTTTACACACACAGAGTTGAGGCCGGAGACACATCCCTCCATTCTGGCACGGTGGAACGCAGCTCGCTGCAGAGACAACAGAAGACACGGCTTTGAAGAAAAGCATTGTAGACTTTCTAATTCTTCCAAAGAGTTAACAGTAGCATCAGACTGTTCTCCAGTAAAATAAAACCACACTTAAAACACACATCACGATGATGATAATGGTGGCTGATAATTATCAATGGCTTCCTATGTGACAGACACTATTCTAATACTTATCAACAAATTTAATCCCCTAGCAACCATTTTAATAGATTTTTTTATTTTGCTCATTTTACAGACGAAAAAACAGACACAGAGGTTAAGTAATTTGCCAAAGGTCACACAATTATCAGTGACTAGAAGAGCTGGGATTTGAGCTAGCTCCAAAGCCACCATTCTTTACCACTTTACTGTAGCCGCCTCCCTGAAATACATCAGAAAACACAGGAAAAATCTTAAGAAAATGCTCTGCCATTATTTTTAAGTTGTGTTCCATGGCTTAAGTTTAAATTTAAGTTTAATTTCAAATTGGTAAGCTTAAATTTTTTGCCACAACTTGGCAAATAACAAAAGCCCAATCCCTAAAAGTGCTCTACTGCAGACTTCATCTCATATAGGCTATCAGAGCACAGAGACACTGTTTTAGGAATTTAGTGCAATCCATCCTTTGACATACGAGAAAACCAAGGGCAGAAAGGTTGAGAGTCATCCAATGTACACCTGCTAGTTGGTACAAAACTCCAGTGCATTGTACACCATCCCTACTTTTATAATGAAAGGCAACCAAAAGGAAACAACAACTTCATCTCCTATTTGCTAGGATGTCTATAATTTTAATCACCAGACTTGTGACCAAGCAGAGTTTTAGACTTAGCAGGGCTGGGGGCTAGGGTTAAGTAAGTGGATTTTATGATAGGCAAGGTCTCTTGGGAGTTTAGATGTTACTGACTTAAATTTTATCAGGTTTTATCATAGGCCTATGGGCATATTCCCTCGGTCCCCCCTTTATTTGTTCAAATGTATTTATCACGCTGTCCCTTTGCTATCAGTCCACCTTGGACTTAAACCCTTGTCCTGGGGCAGATGACACTGCCACTACATCACCCACAAAATTCAATACAAGAGTCAGTCCACAAAACAATTACAAAATGAACTTCAGGAGACTTAGTTATTAAGAGCCAAATGGCCAAGACCTAACAGCCCTGAAACCTACTGATTTTCTATAAAAGAGATGAGATACTTTTCCCATTTTTCTACAATATTATTCCTACTAGCTACAGCAAATACTGATTTAAAAATGGCCCTTGAGTGTTAGAATACCAGGCTGACAAAATTTCCAAAAAGTTGGAAGGAAGGAAGAAAGGAAAGAAAAGAAAGAAAAGAAAGAAAATTGAGCCAGCTCCCTAGGTGACCTGTAGTCACGTAACCTTGGCCTCTGCACCTGTGTATGTTTGGGGTCAAGAGTAGAGCAGTAGCTACTGGTTTTAAAATGGTCCCCAAGGACTATTCCCATATTATGCTTCTCGAATTCAAATTCAAAAGCTATATGCTTCTAGAATTCACGATTCTACTTTATCAGTCTTCCTGACGGATGGAGCAAACTTCCGACCTGAGATACTTTGCTCAGCCATGGGTATTTATGGAATGTCACAGGAATGGGAATGGGCTCCACCCAAGAGAACAGAAGCCACAGCAAGGACTGGACTGGGCTCTCAAAGCTGCACCTCCGCCAGAGATCACCCCCCAGGCACTTTCATGTATACATTCTCTTCATGCTTTCAATTAGAAACATGTTGCAGTTCAACATCTGAGAATGATTTCCGCTTCTCCTCCCTCCCAAGGTGTACTGCGAATGTCTTCTCATCCACCAGGAAGGCTGCGCTGAGCAACTCGCAAAAGCCAGCACCTATGTGGAGGCCAAGGACTGACGTCCATCATACCACCGAGAAAGTGCCACAGGGACCTGTCTAATGGCATCCATAGATGGACTGGAAATGTAAACGGGTAGCAATTATTCCTAACTCTTCAAATTTTGCATGTGGTAGGCTGAAGGGGGGAGGGGGACGAGCAGAGAATAACAAAAGGAAAAAAATACTTTGAACTCACAAATATCTTTTACTGGAAGAAAAAGAATATGTTATATAATAATATGGCTATACAGTATACAATACCATGCTTTAAATTTAAATTTTAAAAGGACAGTAAGGAGAAGACAATTTTCTCTCCTACCTACCCTATCCAGGCTCAGGCAGGAGCCCCTGGAGCGCACAGATGAAGAGAGATTGGCTTGAAGTGGGCAAGGGAACAGATTCCCTAAATGCCAAGACAAGCCCTTCATCTGACATGAAAAAGCAAAACTCATGTGCTTGGATCACATTTTTATCAAGCCATTTTTCCTGTAATATTTCGACCCCACACAGTCAGTAATGGTTCTCAAAGCATGGTACCCAGACCAACAACAGCAGAGTCACCTGGAAACACATTAGAAATATACATTCTTGGGCTGTCCCATGCCTGCTAAATCTGAAACCAGAACCCAGCAAAGTGTGACTGCCCTCCAGGTGATTCCGACGTACCCTCAAGTTTGAGAACCACTGACAGATAACGCTTGGAAATTGACAGTCTTCCACCCGTAAGTTTTTGAGGATTTGTATTTCTATATATGCAATTTTCACATAATTGCTTTTATTTTGCTTAATTCTTGACTATGAAAAAAGTGTTTGTCTTATCTTGCCCTTATATTTTTAATGCAAAAGAGGGTACATTTTCCATGATTATACATTTCCAAAGCCATATTTGTCACCATCCACTTCATGGCCAATGCAAAAAATTTGTAAGCATTCATGAGAAAACTATTATAACTGAGACGTTGGACTGCGTGGAATATTATAAATAAAGTTACAGACGTACTGTTAAAAAGGTTTTTTTTTTCCACCAGGTGGTCCTGCATTTGCCGGGCCAGACACTGTGCTGGGGCTCCACATTCTGAGTAGAGGCCACATCACGATCTTATCAGTAAGCTGGGCAGTAGTTCTCAGGCTCGGCTGCACATTAGAATCACCCGGGGAGCTTTTAAAACTCCTGAAACCCAGGCCGAACTCCAGATGGATTAAATCAGAGTCTCTGGGGGAGGGCCCAGGCTGCAGTAGTTTTAACTCCCCAGGTGATTGCAATGTGCAGCCAAGTCTGAGAAGCAGTAAGTTAGGGAACAAAATCCTAATCCAGACTTGCTGACAAACTAGTCTTCCTAAAATGCTGCTTTTTGAATCATTTTTTTTTCTCCTTCATTCAAAGACTTTCAACACATTTTAGCTGCCCATGGGAAAATTTCAAGACCATCTACATCTGGCCCCACCCCCCTTCCCACCCTTGTTTCCCACTGGTCCACCCCTGCAGAAGCTCACCAGTCCTCTGGGAGTCCCACCTCCTTGTCTCTGCACACCGGGTGCCCTGTCCAGAAACACAAGCCCCACAACCCATTGAGCGCGTCGGCAACCCCCAGTCCTTCCAGTTCTTCCTTCTCTGTGAAGTCTCTCCCAAATGCCTGCCCGCCCTACCGTGATCTCTGTGCCACCTGGCTCCCGTCCGACTTCAATCATCCGCTTCACATTTCACACGTGCTGTCACGTAATATTAGTCTCACCTATCATTAGTCATCTTTTTACAGAGTTATCTCCTAATTGCCAACTAGATTATAAAATGGGAGGTTGGTTAAGTAGCTTATGCAGAACTTTCTGTACCCTGGGTCAGGAGTTTGCACTTCGTCTTGGTTGACTGGCTGACATAAATGTTTAGAGCCACTGTTTTCCTTCCACATGATGCTGGGATTTAAGGACATCTGTAAAGGAAAGACAGCCAATTGGCTCTTAATCCATTGCTTAATAATGGCTACACCTCCAGACTTGGTTTGCAAGTTATTCAATCGAACAGCAGATGTTTCTCCATCAAAATTAATATTCAAATATACTCTGCAAATACACAAGGTCTGTAGTAACACGTAACAGGATGTTATAGTTACTCATAGAAACAGTTTCTGAAGCCAGATCCAATATGTTCTAGAAGAACTCTGAAGGCTAGTGACAGTGAAACAGACTAGTCAAGGACAAAGAGCAAAGAAGATCACAATGGGCTGGTGGCAGGGAGCTGTGATGAGTCATTGAACTTCCCATACAAACGTAGGTTAAGGAGGTTAAGCCTAATAAGTTCAGGTGCAGCAGGAAAAAGAAAAGACGTTCTGGGAAATACCCAGTTTGTACAAAGGATCTAGAAAGGGAGGGAAAAAACCTAACAATTAATAAAATAGATAATTCTATAAATGAACTTCTACTCAAAAAACCATAGCGAATTAATCCTGTACCCTCCTCCATTCCAAACACAATGATTAAAAAATGTTTACGTTAAAAAGAGCGACGTGGGGGGCACTGTGGAGGGGTGGGGACATGCTTGAAAAGTAGTTGGGGAGCGGAATTAGGGGTCTCAACAGGGGAAAGGAATTCCTCAAAAACTGATTCATGTGATTAACTGTACACCTCTGTAAATTCACTGAAAATCATTTGGTTGTACACTTAAAATGGAGTGTTGGTTGTACGTAGATACAGTTGGAGCACTATGTATGTACTCTATGGACTACTTTGACAGAGTAGGTTTTTGAATGTAACAAGATAAGTCAACGTGAGTGGTAATACATTTTGGGAAATCAGCTCACTACAAATTGTGACTGTAAACATTGTACTGTAAATGCTTTGTAGTTTTCCCCCAATTAAAAAAAAAAAAAGATGTGAAGTAGAAAAAAAAAAAGATAATTTCTTCTGCTGATCATGAAGGAATAACTGTTACCAAACAAGACTTCTTGCCATAAATAACTGGAAGACTGGATGTAAGAAAGAAAACAACTGCTTTTGGACACTGGACCACTGACAGCACAAGACTTTGCTTCCTAAGAGAAGGGAATCAAATGAGGTGAGCCCTATAATCACCAAACCTTTTGCAGAAAGCACTCTGTAGACCATCGCACAGGGAGGAGAACAAGCAGAGCTTGACTGATTTTGCTCAGCTGGGGAGACAGAGACCTGCCTCAGAAGGCTGAGCAGCTGGAATCTGTAGGGCAGAGAACTGGAGAGAAGAGACCTGCACACAGAGACAACCCAGAAATCTGCACAGGGGTCCCCATGAATCTTTGCCTGATACTAATCTGCACAGGCCCAGGGTGAGGCCAGACAAAAGACAACTGCCTGTAAGGTACAAATTCCCAGCACTCCCCTAGGATGCCGTATCCAGTTCTGAGCTGCTAGAATCAGAATATTCAGTAGAGACCCCAGAATTAAACTCCTTTGGAAAGGATAGTATAACCTCAATATCAAAATCAGACAGAAACGTACCCAAAAGAAAACGAACACACAAATCACAGTTATGAATATAGACGCAAAATACCAAAATAAATATTAATAAATCAAATACATCAGTATTTCAAAAACAAAAAGTAGAATTAATTCCAGAAATATAAGGATGGCTCTAATGTTAATAAACCTGTCAATGTAATTCCTCATTAAAATTTAAATGAGAATTTATCTCAATGAGTGCAGAAAAGCTTCCAATAAAATGTATCGCTTATTCATGGTAACAAACAAAACCTGTTAGCCAAATAGGACTACAAAGGGATTTCCTTATTCTGGTAAATAGTATCTATAGCAAATCCCACAACAAACAGCGTATCAAAACCTACAGCAAATATTATAAGGAAATTGTAGAATGTATTTCTACCAAAGTTGGAAACGAGTCTAAGTTTCCACAGTAACCTCTAGTAGATAGTGTTGCATTATAGGTCCCAGGTGACAAAACAAGAACAAGAAATAAGAGGTGCAAGTACTAGAACAGAAGAAACAAATGTATCACTATTTGTAGTTACCTGTCTTTGCAGATGATACAAAAAATAGAAAGGTCAGCAAGGTTCTTATCTAGTGAATCAGCCTACAAAAAGACATTATTCCTGTAATAAGCAATATTTAATGACACAAATGTAATGAAAAGAAGATACCATTCATAATAGCAACACTAATTATAAGATACCTATCAAATATCTAACAAAAGATATGCAAGACTTTTGAAGGAAGTTACAAAGCATTTAAAGACCAAAATGGGGGGGGTCTGAATATCAAAATATACACCATATGCATGGATTATAAGATTTAATTCAGACAGATATAATTCTCTCCAATCTTTCCACAGAGTCGTTGCCATTCCAATTAAAATCTTAATCATTTTTCAGACACATTGACAATCCAATCCTAAAATTAATCATGACATATTAAAGTGCCAAGAATGCTAAAAAAGAAGACTGAGGGGAGATCTGCCTTACGAGATATTAAGATTTGTAAGGTTAAATAATTAAGACAATGTGGTGCTGGTTCAGAGATAGAAAAACAGAGCAATGAAATTTAATAGGAATCTTGGAAACAGATTCAAATATAAATGAAGCCTTGGAAAGTGGTGGAGGAAATATAGCAAATCTGTAGGGAAACAATGTACTTAATAAATTGTGTTGGAAAAGAAATAGTCATCCATCTAAAAGAGTTAATAACAAATTAAAAGAGTTGTGAAAAGAATGAAAATTAGATTGTACTTCACACAAAAATATACATTCCAGATCCTTAAAAGAAAATATAAGAAAATATCTTCTTGATTTGGGGTAAGAAGAATTTCTCAAATGTGAAACTCAAAAAGGACCGATAAACTTGATTGTATCAAAATTTAAAAGCCATCATACACAAAATTGAAAGACAAATGACAAAGAGAAAATACTTGCAACATATTTAACAAAGGATTAGTAACCAAATATAACAAGAATTCCTACAAATAGGAAAACAATAAACAAAGAAAAAATAAAAAAAGCATATGAATCAGCTATTTACAGATGATGAAATTTGAGTGGCAAACAAATATGAACAGATACTCAACTTTTTCAGTTATCAAAGAACTGCACATCAAAACATCAAGATGCAATTCCACCTTCAAGAGACTGGCAAAAAGTCTGTTACCACCACCTCGGTAAGGAATCTTGGAAACAGATTGGCAAAGACATAGGAAAATGAGAACTCTTATTTACTGCTGGTGGGGACACATTTTATACCCATCTCTATGAAAAGCAATCTAGCAGTATCTACTATGGTTATAATGTGAAAACCCTAGTACACAGCAATTTCACTTCTAGGCTGTCATATGTTCAAGGAGGCATATACATGAATATTCACTGTACAATAATTACAGCAGAAATATATTGGCATTGATAGATGAATTGATGAATAAACTACAGTATAGTCATACAGTGGAAGACTAGATAGCAGTAAAAACTATGATGTACATCTGCACCTAGCAACATGGATGGATCTTAAAAATAACATTGACGGAAGAAACAAAATAATAGGATGCTACTTGATACTACTGTCCTTTATATGATCATATTATAGTAACAGTCCACATACATTTTAAAACAATGCTACTTGCTTGTATGGATACATATGAAATGAACAAAAGTATAAACATACGTACTGGAGTGACACAAAGTTTATGACCTTTGGGCAGGAAGAGGAGCAATACTTCACTTTATTGGGATATATTTTTCTTAAAAAAAAAAAAAGATGGGTAGCAAATATGACAATAAGTAGATATGTATTAACTGTGTACTAGAGACATAGGTATTTACTACTTTTTGGACTTTTCAATTGTTCATAATCAAAATAATTTAAAAAAATAATAATCCAACAGAAAAAGCCAGTGAGAATTGAAGATAGCTAAAACCTGCTCCTTGATCCACAGGGTGAAGGGGTGGGAATGCAGGCGGGATCAGCCAAAGTGGCCAAAACAGCCAGCAAGACAATGATGAACTCAGTTTGTACACACCAGGCTTGCAGAAAGCCCACCCACATCAAGATTTGGGTGAGCAGGTTGGGCAACGTTATCCTACTTCATCCTGGCTACCAGGTTGGTCTTCTGAAAAGACTCTTCCATCATATGAAACAGTCAAAATTGAGTAAATTCTCCATTTTTGCCCCAAATAGTAAAATAGTGTCAGATTTCTTCCACCTTTGAATCTACTCCAGTTTGACAAGCTGATAGTAACATTCTTTAAAAGTTCAGTGACTGTATTTTTAGGAAGTAACCCATGCCCTGAAGCTCAGCTTCTATTGCTTTTAATTCTAAAAAAGTAACCCTTAGTTATATTTAAAACTTGCCTCAGCCCACACAGTGCAGTGTGACTCCCTGCCCCTTGCCTTTCTCTCCAAACAAGTTGCAGCATGTCTACCGCATGTGTCCTGGGGAGAAATGTGAGTCTAACTGTGTCTTCTGTGATCAGAGACAGCAGGTGAGAAATTGCTTTGCTGTGTGTGTCTTCACAGTAATTCCCAGCTGCCCTTTGAAGTTATTCAATAACACTAAGATATCAGATCACAAGAAACATAGCATGAGGTCACACATTTTAGTCCCACTGTGTCTGCTCATTGTACCTAACCCAAATAAATGCTGTGCTTTCCTTGTAAATATCTCTGGGTCAGCCTCCTTCAAAATCCCAAAAAAGGAAGAAAACATTAGCACAACATCCCAATGCCTTTTCTATCCAGCCTTCTGGAATAATGAAGAATCCCACATACCCGAACATTCTACGTAGGTGAACCATGCCCCATCAAGCAGCAATACATTTAATAACCTTTACGGGGTTTTGATGGTTATGAAAATCCACTTGGAAACACATGAGGGTGTGTGTTCGCTTTCATTGTTCTTTCTCCTCCCTCTAACGCAGGCCGTCAAGCTACACGGGCTTTCTCACCACCTTTCCCACTTATTTGCCTTTCTCATCGCCTCTCAAGTGAGCACCAAGCAGAGAGACAGTTGAGCATAGCACAAATTACATGGACACAAAGGCTGTGTACAGAATCTCATGGCTTCATTAAGGAGTTTAATGCCTTTATGTCAAGTACTCAGCCCCTGTCCAACCAATTCCCCAAGAGCATGCTTGAGGTTCTCCAAGGCTGAGCTCAGCAGGAGTGGCTGTTACCATGTGATTTAATTTAAAATAGGTGGTCATCTGGGGCCAAACACACCCCTCCCAATGCCATCAATAACTGTAAAATCACTCAAAGAATATAACATGATTAACTCACAAGTTGTGTAATAAAAAATAACCACCAGTTTTTCTGGATTCTGTTTCTGGTCTTATTACTGTCCTCTTATGAAGTTGTTTTTTTATTAAAGATACAGAAGCTCAACATAAAGCAGAAAAAAAAAAGTTAAAGATCTACAGTTAGACTATACAAACATTTAACATTTAATTTAAAATAGCAAAAGAAGGAAAAAATAAACCAGAAAAAATGTTTTCAGAAAATGCTATTATATAAAAAACATTAAGAAAAGTTGTCTTAGAAAGACCAAACTCAAAAAATGAAAATAAAGACAGAAATAACAAAGGGAAATGAAATTAGTAAATAAACTTGTGCAGTAATATCCAAATTAATGAAGTCAGCAAAAAAATGCAAACTAAAACAAGAAGATAGATTATGGCTACTTAATTTTTAAGAAAACATGCAAAAATATTAATACAAAGCTGCAGAGGTGGTAGTAAAATGATTCAAGCCTTTTAGAAAGTAGTCTAACAATATGTTTCAAATATTTCAATAGCCTAATTTCTAGAAATTTATCCTAATCATCAAAAAAGGAGGCTAGGCATAGTGGCTCATGTCTGTAATCCTAGTATTTTGGGAGGCTGAGGTGTGAGGATCGCTTAAGACTAGGAGTGCAAGACCAGCCTGGGCAATAGCGAGGCCATTTCTCTACAAAAAATTTAAAAAATAGGCAGGTATGTTGGTCTATGCCTGTAGTTCCTGCTAAAAGGGAGGCTGAGACAGGAGGATTGCTTGAGCCTAGGAGTTTGAGGTTACAGTGAGCTATGATGACACCACTGCACTCTAACCCAGGCAACAGAGCAAGACTTCATCTCAAAAAAAAAAAAAAGAAAGAAAGAAAGGAAATAACTATGTGCATACATATGTCCAGATGTCCACAGCAGTGTTATTTATACCAACAAAAAAAAAATCATCACATGTACCCTACAAACATGAAAAAAAAAAAAAGAAATTTTTTAAGTCAAAAGAACCATAAAGGTTGAGTAAAATAGGGTATCATATAGGCATTCAAAATTAAAATGAAGAGATATTACAAGTTTTTTAAGTATTAATAATATTAATGTGAATACAATGTTATTTCATTACTCATTCAGCCATTCATTCCTTAAGCACCTTCTCTAATAATAGTATAATTTTACTTAATGCATTCATGATAGTACATATGTACAATGAATACCAGTTTTTGACAAATCTTGAGTTTTACCAGCTATAAACTATTATACACATATAAAGTATTGTTATAACTGACACCTTTATAATTCAACCAAAGGAAGACGATGTTTCTAATCAATTAAACCTTAAATTTGTTTTATCACATCCATATTACCTTTGTTTATTCATTATTGAAAATGTAAGGGGCCCCCTTAATGCTAGTATTGTGCCAAGAACTGTGTAAAAGATGGAGACAAATTTCTTGCTCATAAGGAACTCAGAGTCCAATAGGGAAGACACATGAGTACAGGAAAAAAATGTTGTAATAATAAAGGTATAGAAGGAGGAACGAGGGGGCCTTAATGGGACAATCAGGAAATATTTGTGAACTGTTATATTCAAGGGACCATAAAGGATACAAAGAATTCTTAGAAATGGTTTCTTTCCTTGAGGAGCTACTACGTAGTTGAAGATAAAAAATCTAAAATTGTGACTATCCACCTCCCTACCCAAGCTCATCTACCAGGCAGGTAAGGCAGGAGGGGCTGGGCTCCAGGGGTGCACAGATTTCAGCTTGAGGACCCCTCCCCCCTCAGCTCCACGTCCTTGGACAAGATGCTAAATTCGATCTGTGCCTTAATCATTCATTCTACAAAATACTGAGTGACAATTTTGCACCAGACACTGTCACACACATGCCCTGGGACTAGAACTGGAGACAAGAAAACATCATCTGTCTTGTGGCACACACAGCCCAGCCCCGACGGCCCACAAGGAAACTGACTACAACTATCACAAGCCTTTCCAAAAGAGAACAGTGTGCAGTGGGAACTGATCCAAGGAGTTAGGAATTCAGCGGGATTCAGGGCGTTAGGCAAGACCTCCCTGACACCAGGAACTTAACCATGAGACCTGAAAGCTGAGAAAGATAAATAACCCACAGACCTGGCCCCGGAGCGTGAGGCCACATGTTAGTGGTAAAACCTGCCACAAAGCAGCAAAGCAGCAAAATGGAAATGGACTCTACTGATTCAGGACTGGGAGATCAGGTTTGGGAGGAAGAATCATAATGTATTCTTAAAAATTTGTATCTAGTGTGTTGTTCTAGTATGATACATAACCACCAGAGACATTATTCTGTAAACTAGGAACAAAACATTAGTGCCCTGTATTAGTTTGCTAGGGCTGCCATAACAAAGGACCACAGTAGGTGGCTTAAATAGCAGAAAGTTATTTTCTTACAATTCTGGAGTCCAAGGTCAAGGCATCAGCTGGGTTGGTCTCTTTTGAGGCCTCTCTCCTTGGCTTGCACATGGCCATCGTTCCCCTGTGTCTCCACATTTCTGTGTCCAAATTGCCTCTTCTTGTAAGAGCATCAGTCATATTGGACTAAGGCCCACACTAATGACCTCACTTTAACTTAATTACCTCTCTAAAGATTCTAATTCCAAACACAGTCACATTCTGAGATCCTGGGGATTACGACTTCTACCTATGAATTTTGAGGAAACACAATTCAGCCCGTAACACCTACCATTGCTGTCATAACTTAATGCTCAAATATGAGGAAGAGAGGTGTACAGTGAGAGAAGCCCACTCCTACACTGCTGAGGAGGGTGTACGCTGGTACAGACTTTAACAATTGGCCATAGTGGAGGATTAAGCCCTAAAAATAATCATCCCGCTGTGTCTTATCATTTTTAATCTAGGAAAATTTTATATTCAAATATGTCTACTGCAGTATGACATTCAATGCAGTGGTAAAACTAGAGGTAGGAAAGACCTCCCTGAGACCACAAACTTATAAAACAAATAGGGAATGGATAAAAATCATGGACTGTGATACGATCATTAAAAACAATGTTTAAAGAGTATTTTATTGATACATAAATATTTGTACATATTTGTGAGATGCATGTGATATTTTGTTACAAGCACAGAACAGGTAACGATCAAGTCAGGGTATGTGGGCTATCCATTACCTTGAGTATTTGGAGATGTTTCAAGTCCTCTCTTCTAGCTATTTTGAAATATACAGTACATTGTTAACTTCACTCACCCTGCTTTGCTATCAAACTTAGAACTTATTTCTTCTGTCTGTGCGTCTGTGCCCCTTCACCAACTTGTCTTCAAGCCCCTCCCCCCAAACACCCCTTCCAGCCTCTATTTAAAAGAGACTTTTAATGACATGGAATAATGCTTATGATGCAAAGCCAAGTCTAAATAAGTTCCCACTTTCTCTTAACTCCCTCCAATCAGCCTTGCGCCTCCACCTTCCCACTGAATCTGACGTTGTCAGAGTTGGCAGTGACCTCTGGGTGGCCAAATCCAGTGGGGGTTCTCAGTTCTCTCCCTTCTTGACCAACAGCAGTGCTGGCCACGGTGACCCAGACCCTCCTTCCTCACCACTCCTTCCGGTAGCAGCTGAGATGCCACGCCCTGCCAGCCTTCTTCCCACCTCACCTCCAACCCCGCTCAATCTCCCCACTCTTCCCGACCTCTACATGTTGAAAGTTCCCAGGGCTAACTTGATCCTAGGACACTTTTCTTGGTGATCTCATTCAGTCCCATGACTTTCACTGCCATCTAGAGTGTGCCCAAATATAGTCTGGTCTTGCCCTTGCATGTCTGACTGCCTCATCAACACCCCTGTGGCAATATCTAACAGGCTTCCCAAATTTAGCACATCTTGAGTCCCCTTCCCCTCCCCCAAAGGCCAAGACCTGCTCCTTCCTAATAGTCATCACCTTGAAAGGTACCACTGCAAACCAAGTTGCTCACCTAGTGCATTAGTTTGCCAGGGCTGCTGTAACAAAGTGCCACACAAATTGGGTGGCTTAACCAACAGAAATGTATTGTCTCATAGTTCTGGAAGCCAAAAGTCTGAAATTAATGTGACAGTGGGGTTGGTTCCTTCTGAGGGCTGTGAGAGAGAATCTGCTCCTTGCCTCTCTCCTAGCTTTTGGGAGCCTCAGGCACTCCTTGGCAAACACATGCCGGTATTCCTACATCTTCCCATATCTTCCTCTGTATATGCCTCTGCCTCAATGTCCCCTTTTTATAAGGAGATCAGTCATATTGGATTAGCTCACCCCTCATACACTCTAGTATGACCTCGTCTTAAATAATTCTATCTGCACTGACCCTATTTCCAAAGGTGGTCACATTTTGAGGTCTGGGTGCTTAAGACTTCCAAAATATGAATGGGAGAGAGGATAATGTTTCAACCCATAACATCAAGCTATCATATCTGACTCTTCTATTTTTCTCATACCACACATCTAATCCATCTCCAAATCCTGTTAGCTCTACTGAATCTGACCACTTTTCTCATAACCTGCAACCAAACCCTTCTCCCAGCCACCTGTCCCATGGCAGTCTATTCTCACCAGGGCAGCCAGAGGGACTGTTAGAACCAAAGCCAGACAACATCACTCCTCTGCTCCAACCCCTCCAAAGGCTTCCATTTCACTCAGTGAAATGCAAAGCCCTTATTTCTACAGCCTGCAAGCCTCTGTAACCTCTTCTGTCATTCCGTAGCATTCCCTTTAGTGCCACACTGTGTCACATTGGCTTCCTTGCCAGTCCCTGGACACACCAAGCCTGCTTCCACTTTAGGGTCCTTGCACTGGCTGTGCCCTTCCAGTAACATCCTCCCCAAAGGATCCCTACCTCACACCACTTAGCATCCTCCAGGACCATCCTCTCCCAAACAGCAGCCTCTGTGCCTCTGTTCTCTTACCCAGCCTCATTTTTCTTCAGAGCACTTTTCCCTCCTGACATTATATAACACAATTAGCCACTGTCTGCTCCTCCCACTAAAGTATAAACTCCACAGGGAGAGAGACTATTTTGGTCACTACTTTTGCCCTTGTGCCTAGAAAAACATTTGGCTCCTAGAAGATAATCAATAAGTGATTGTTGAAGGAATGAATGTATGAATGAAGGCTGGAAGAAAAATATACTTAAATGCTAATGAAGTATTTACCTATGAATGGTGAAATTATACAAATTATTTGTTTATACCATATTATACTTTCTAAAATGGACTATTATTACTTCTATAGTATGGCAACAATCAATAACATTTTTTTGAAAAGAGATGTGAATTCACTTAAGGACTAGTTTAAACATACTTAAATTTTTAAGGGCTGTAATTTCTACAATCTGAACAATATGTGTGACAGAGTACCATTCACTAGACTTTATGATGACTGCACTATATTGGAATTTACATTCTTTTTACTTTGAAACTTATTCTTAACATGCTATGATTGGTTAACATGTCTAGCACTATTATCAACATGTTCAATCTGTTTGAAAAGTTGACCTTTTATTTTCATCAACCAAAAATGTTAAACGAGAAAAGGTTTTTTGAAAACTGAAGCAATAAAAAATAAACTTTATAAGACTGAAATGACTGCCAACTTGAGCATCAAGTATCTGAAGCCTGGTTTAACATAAAGGGAAAAAAAGACTAAGAAAAACATAACTTACTCTGATTAAGGAGTGTCATACAGTGGTTAAAAGCAAGAGCCTACTGAAGTCAGGCAGCCAAAACCAAGCCCCAGTTCAGACACTGACGAGTTGTGTGGCCTTGGGTATGTTTCTATTACCTTTTTGTGTCTCAATTTTTCCATCTGCAAAATGGAAATTCTAAAAATGGGCTTGTATGTAGATTAATATCTGCAAAGCACTTAGAAACAGTTCCTGGTTCAGAGTAGCACCAGACAGGTGTCGATTATTATTATCCTATGCACCAAATTCATCCCACACATGCACCAAAATAGTCTGCAAGGAAGCTCTTGAGAAGCAGGTCACATTAACATGTGGGATCAAATTTTATTTCTACCATTGGAATTTTACACAAACCTAAAACAGCCTTTCTTGTTGAATCAAACATAATAAAATATGATTTTTTTTCTTTCCCACACTTAACCATTCAGAGTAAAACAGTGACAGCAGCAAAATGACAGAGAGCATTAAGCTAAAATAAAATGCTACGTGATTGTTCTCGTGCTCAAGATTCGTATTTCCAAACTAATTTTCTTAACTGAATAAAGAATAATAGCTACATAAATAAAACAGAGTCTTTTAAAATTACCATTTGATTTGACAGCATTCCTTCAGGTAAATTAGTAGTATTATGTGACTAAGGGAACACCCTGGAAGAAATGCAATCCAAGCCATGCCAGGGGTTTTCCTTGCTAAAGTAAAAATGCTTCCAAATGTCACTGATGCCTGAGTATCCCTGTAGAACACAAACATCTGACAGGCTGTGGACACAGCCCCTGCTAAAAGACCACAACAATTAGACTCTGACACCCCAAAACAGGAGCAACAGGTGAAGCCTCACTGTGAAATATAAGGCCATTCCTCTAAATGGAAGGAAGCTGCACAGCAGATGATGTATTTGCAAACAGTCCTTTGGCTACCAGCTCTCTTACTGTGAAAATATGATATAGCCACTTTCAGAAATTAGGCTGAAATAGAACTGTGGACTTTAAGGGCCCATCAGGGAACAGCTGAAAAGAACAGGCAAAGCTCTGTTTTCCAAATAGTAATAAATAAAATGAAAAATTTAAATAGGTTTTCTCATTTCTGACATTCTTCTAAATGGAGAAATTATTCTAGTAAATATTGTGAATTTAAAATGCTCCTGTTGGCCATATAGTGGGCTTAGCTGTTCTATACATTTAATTTTTATCATTAATCGATCTATAAGATTACTCCTTCTATCTCTGATCCGAGATTCAGACCATGTCAGAAGTAAATAATGTATAAGCACTAAACAAATAGAAATTTAATTATTAAGAAAAGACATTAACAAGGATTATCTTCCTGTTAGAAGTTGCCAACTTTAAAATAAATTAACTATTTCCTTCTAAAACACTATGCCAAACTTGTTGATAAATAATGGATGATGATAACCCAGTGTCACTATCCTCAAATTCTCAGTTGTTGTTTTCAAAAAAAAAAAAGGTCACAGAAAGTTTTAAATATTTAATCCAAGTAATTCTTTTCATTGTTCAAAATAAGCCATGAATAACTGAATTATTTTAATAGTAATTTTATTTTTCTCTGTTTTCTTCGAAAGTAGAACTGCTAAATTTTCTCTAATCAATACTGGAAAAACACAATTAAGAGAAAAAAATAAGGAAACTCTATACAGCAATTCTGGAAGTAAAGATTTTAATAAAGCCATGAAAAAAAAAACCCCACATCAATAATCACAAATCTCAAAACTGCCTAACAGGCTGTGCAGTAATTTATTCTCAAGCCACAACCCCTAAAGAGCATGTATTCATTCCTAGAATCCATTTTTTTAAAATTTTTCTTAAATTTCTTCCCATTATTTTTCACCACTAGCTCATACCATGATTAAGGACAGGCTTCTGTGGAGTGAGAATGAGGAAGAAAGAGAAAAAAGACTATGATGGGTGGTTCTTTGTGGTAACTAGTCTCTAAAGATGACCTCAAATAGAATTCTACCCCTTCCTATCAGCTTATGTTGCTCCTCCCACCAAAAGGCTAGAGCTTATGTTCCCTCCCCTTCTTGACTATGAGCTGAACCGGTGATCATTCTGGCCAATGGAATGCAGAAGTGCCATTCTAAGACTGGGAGTCCAGGCATGAAGATCAGGCGGCAGTACTTCTTTCTTCTTGGAACCAAGCTGCCATGTTATGAAGAAGCCCAGGCAACCAGGTGGAGAGGTCCCCGTCCCAGAGGCCCAGCCAAGCCGCATCCTGCCAGCCACGTGAGTGTGCTACCTTGGAGGTAAACACCCCACTCTCAGTCAGGCCATCCCTGCTCACGTCACATGGAGCAGAGAAAAGCTGTCCCTACTGAGCCCTGTCCAAATTGCAAGATCATGAGCAAATAAATGACTATGTTTGCTTTAAACCACTAAGAATTAGGATAATTCGCCTTGCAGAAATAAATAACTGAATCTTCCTGAAAGAGTCACCACACTTCATCCAGGGCTTCTACTAATTCTAACGTGAGGAGGCTCCTGCATTAATACTCACAACTGTGGCTGTGTAAACAAGTCTTCAAAATAAAAATTAGCATAGACATGATTAATTAGCATAGAAGTGATTAATAACCTCATGAATCCTATGAAGCAGGGAGAAGACCCAATACAGGCCTCCACATCTATGTATTCTCAAGCACTCAACATGATCAATATAAAACCAGCTTTCTAATGACTTCCTGGCCAAGTCACCAGGGACAGAAAAATACTCATCTTTGATAATACTAGCCACAACTAAATACTATTTTAAAATTTTTATGTTATATATATTTTGCAATTTTTAAAATATTATAATATCCAAAAAAAGTTGAATTGCCCACTTTAAATGGGTGAATAGTATGGTATGCGAATTATATCCCAATAAAGCTGTTTTTTAAAAAACATCAATACATGAGTAGATTAATAAAATATGGTATATGAATACCATGGAGTACTATTCAGCTATAAGAAACAATGGTGATCTAGCACCTCTTGTATTATCCTGGATAGAGCTGAAACCCACTCTACTAAGTGAAGTATCCCAAGAATGCAAAACTAAGCACCACGTGTCCTCACCAGCCAATTGGTTTTAACTAATCAACACCTAAGTGCACATATAAGAGTAACATTCATCGGGTGTTGGGCAGATGGGAGGGGGGAGGGGGGAATGGGTATACACATACATAATGAGTGGGGAGTCTGGGGGATGGACACGCTTGAAGCTCTGACTCGGGGGGTGGGGAGGCAAAGGCAATATATGCAACCTAAACATTTGTACCCCCATAATATACTGGGGAAAAAAAGTCGCTGCACCCATATAAAATGATATATGGGAGGTCTTGCTCATCCAAGGATTACAATTCACCTACAATCTCTCTCCGTAAGTCAAGTACCTCCAATAAGGATCTCTACCCGCAAACAGCCCAGTTCATCATGGAACAGCTCTATCTTAAAAAGACTGTCAGTCAAACCTAAATGAGAGACTCTCTAAAAGAAAATGACATTTATTCAGGAGTGGGCAATGCAATGGGAACACATAAGGGAATAATCAGGGAGGTAAAGGAAGGCAAGTGTTTTGAAAGGAAAAATGAGGAGGATTACATTAGTTGCTTTGAGACAATCACCCTTGACTACAAGGATCAATAACAAGGCATCGGTCCAAGGTTGAACAGAGGGTTGCTGGGCAGATGTCCTCACAGAAGTTTTTTTGTGTGTAAGGTTGCGGTAGCCTTTGTGCAAGGCTGTGGTTTTTGCAGTCTTTGGTGACAGTTCTTGTCATCAGGCCTACGTGCACGAGAACGCTCACTTCAAGGCCTTCCCCGGCTCTATTTGTCAGGGTTTTGACACAAGTGACTGCATTTTGATTCTAATAATTTTCACACCTTTTGAGTTAAACTAGCTTCCATTCATTCCCTCCCCTTTCCACAGTGTTTGAAGAAAGCTCTACCACTCTGCCTGGGACTTCTTTTCTTCTGACTCAATCTACCCATTCCTGCAGCTACTCCTCCTGTGGTCATTGTTTCAAGTTCCTCCAGCACCTGTTTGCAGGCTCTGAGCATACTATAGTAGGTCCCAGCACTGGTCAACAGCATGAGCTCTGGAGTCAGAATGAGTAAGTAGGTATAAATCTGAGTTCCATCACTAACCAGGCACGTGATCTTCAGCAAGTTATATAACCCTCCTAAGCCTCAATTGCAACATCTGTAAATTGGGGAGGGTTGAAAGAAGTCTCAATTTGGAGGAGGAGTGAAAGAGGGAGTTAATTCACTTTCTAAGATGAAAATCACTTGTTGTCAAAATTACTCTCGCAAATCTACTTAGTATGACCAACATACTGGCTCTCAAAATGTCTTACAGTTGAGCAGGTCACTTTCTTTGCTTAAACACAATCTCTCTCCATCTGCCAAGAACATGTGGCAATTCAAGCTCATTAGATGCATCTATGATACACCTTCATTATAAGAGCACTCACCTCAATGTTTGGCAACTAGCACAGAGTCTGGAACCCAGGAAGCCCACCAAAGTTGCTAACTTTTCTTATGCTATCTGTTGGTAGGGAAGAACAAAATTGAATGTGATGTTTCCAAAGTGGTCAGCCCAGTGAGGAGCAAAGCAGACCCACAAGTGGGACAGTGTCAGGAATGACATGCCCAGGACCTCTTTCTACGTTTTTCATTATCTGCTACTTCCTTCAATAGGCAGGATAAAGAGAGATGGAAGACCAGACACAGTGTGGGGGATGTCAAGGTGGGAGGATCACTTGAGGCCAGGAGTTCAAGACCAGCCTGCGCAACATAGTGAGACCCTGTCTCCACAAAAAACAAGAATTTTAAAAATTAGCCAGGCATGGTATTGGTGCACATCTATAGTCCCAGCTACTTGGGAGGCTAAGGTGAGAGGATTGCTTGAGCTCATGACTCTGAGGCCACAAAGAGCTGTGATGATGCCACTGCACTCCAGCCTGGGCTACAGAGCGAGAGCCTGTCACTTCAGGAAAAAAAAAAAAGAGGGTTGGAAAATCCGCCCACAAGAGCACTGTGGAGACGAGATGCTGGGCCTGATCCTCGAAGGTACTCCCATGCTCTGCCTATCAGCAGCTGTGTTCACACTCACCTGGAAGTCCTTATCCTAATGCACAGACAGCGCAGGACCCAGCCTCATGGACAGAAAAAGAGAAAGTGGTTTCACCTGAACCCACCCCACCCAACATTAAGCACATACACGTTTTCTTTTCACTATCTCACAGGTGGCTGCTCCATCACCTGCACAAATGTAATTACCTTATTAACTAAACCTTTGCATTTGTTCAAGGGTAGTTAGGAAAGTCACCCAGATGTACTGTTGAAAACTTAAATTAAATATTTTCCACCACAGAGTTGAACCACTACAGAGGTTTAAAAAAAAAAAAAAACTCAAGGCCTATTTTTTTTAGTGTGAGAATAATTACAGTCATTTGTCTGGTCAAAACATTCAACAACTGAGGAAGAGTCCAGGAGATTTCCCAACAGTGACTGGTGTAGTAACTGAGCAAAGCTTTGATGGCCTCTGACTCAGACAGCAGCAACCTTGACACTGTGTTTTCTTGGCCACTTGGAGGACACCTCTGCCCTTCAACCATGCCCAGCTTTCTGTAAGAGTGTGGGACTGGAAGAATGAGTCCCTAAAAAGACCATTTAATACAGGACACTTTCTCCTTTTATTGTTTGCTTTAGGGAAGATAAAATATCTGCCTTTCTGATAACCAATGTTCAGTAATGATTTGTCACATTCTGGCCAAGCTTCACATTACCAGACCCTGGTCACTGCCACAACCTACTCTGGCAGGGTCTACGTGATAAGTAGCAAGAGGACCATAGTGTGCAACGCACCTTGCTACAGAAACTATGTCATAAGTAGCCATTAGCTTGGCAGGTGAGCCCAGCAAAATCTAATGTGTGCACAGCTGGCCTGAGCTGTAATCCTAATTTACACTAACTTCTTCATTCCAGTTACTGTTTGCTCTTCAGGAAAGCTATATCCTCGCCTCATAAATTTTAACACCAAAGGAAAGACTACTCAGAAAATATATATAGCAGAAGCATCAGACCCCAGATGTATCCAACCTTATTTAATCTTAAGGCAGTAGTCCTAAATGTGGTCTCAGGACCAGCAGCATCGGTACCACAAATGCAAATTATCGTGCTCCATCTCAGACTCATGGAATCAGAGACTCAGGCTGGGACTCAACAATCTATGCTTTAACAAGCACTCAGGTGATTCTGGTTCACGAAAAATTTTGAAAGCCACAGTCATATTTGAGAATCAGTGTCTTAAGGTATTGTGATTTGTGCAAAGGACATTTCTGGGGTGACCAGTGTTCTTTCAGCTGCAAAGTAATTTGGTACTTGGGGTAAAAGGCAGAGTCAAGCAACCTTATAATGTGACTGGGGCCACTGTCATCCAGGACGTCCATCCATCCAACTAGCCAACCGTTATCCAGAGCGGTTAGCATCACAGGCCAGCTGTGAGGCAGCTCAGGTACTGAAGGTCAACATGGCAGGAAGGAGAGGTGGTCATAGGCAAGAGGCTGTCCTGAACTGTGGCTTGAAAGGTGAGAGCACAGGAACTTCAGAGAGGTCCTATATCAATGGACAGCCAGGACTCATTTTCAACATTTTTCTAAAAAGTGAAATCCTCTCTTCAAATGCAATTTTACACTGAAGCTTAATATATGAGCAGGGCATGGTGGCTCACACCTGTAATCTCAGCACTTTGGGAGGCTGAGGCGGGAGGATTGAGGCCAGGAGTTCAAGACCAGCGTGAGCAAGAGTGAGATCACTACAAAAAATAAAAAATTAGCTGGGTGTGGTGGTGCACACCTTTAGTCCCGGCTACTCAGGAGGCTGGGGCAAGAGGATCATTTGAGCCCAGCAGTTTGAGGATGCAATGAGCTATGATGACACCACTGCACTCTACCCCAGGGGAGACCCTGTCTCAAAAAAAAAAAATATATATATATATATATACACACACACACACACACACACACACACACACATATGAACCAGATAAAGCTGGGGTGAGTGTTTGAGCCCCCCTCCAACCCCCAGCAACCCTGGTTATCTTCTTACATCTCTCTGTTGGTAGCCCTGATATATTTTGGTGGAATCTTGAGGGTTTCTGAGAGCAGTTTGAAAAGACCAGGGTACTTATTAAACATGCTGATTCCTGGACTCCACCAGGCCTAGTGAATTAGAATAGCTTGGGGCAGGGCCTGGAGACCTCTGTAATACTGCTAATCAGCCAGACCACGGCCTTTGAGCAGCGTCTGTCCCAGAGTGAGCCCTGGAGTTTTACATCAGAAGCACTTGTGGGAGGCTGCTAACAATGCAAATTCCTAGGTTCTTCCCAAACCCTACTGATACTGGCTCTCTTCAGTAGGGCCTATGAATCTGCATTGCTAAGGTCACTCTTACGTACATCAGGTGTGAGAAGTATCGTGACCTGATGCCAGATGATGCACTCTGTCCCTCCAACTCCCACAACACTGCGTTGTCTGTGCACACCTCTCTCTCCCGCTCCCTCGCTCTCTCACACACACACCTATCTGAACTTATCCCTCTTGATCCTTTTGAGGTAGGGAGTTCTGAGCCTCCACTCCTGAAGCCTGGTATTGGGTCACATTCTGGGATGGTGGAAGAGCAGGAAGAAGGAAGGAGGAAGCAGTCCTGGCATGTCCTGGGGCCCTGACCCCTTCTCACAGTCTTATCACTCGAGCGTGAGAACAGGACTCTGACAACTAGGCACCAATGCTTGGACCAGCGCTTTCACCATGTGGTGTCCAGGCCCTGCTCAACTTCACAGATTCTGCTTTAATCTCCGTGGGTGGAGGCGGGACACTGGTATTCTTTTAAAGGCATCTCTTTTAAAATGCACATCCAGGGAAGAACAACACTGTCCAGAGGCTGGCTTCCCAAACATGGATATGCACAGATACCACCAAAATGCAGGTTCTGATTCAATAGGCAGAGGTAGGGCCTGAGACTCTGCATTTCCAACAAGTTCCCAGATGCTGCTACTATTTCTAGTCCACAGATCACATTTTGAGTTGCAAGGATCTAGTGACTCTCAAAGTTAGCAAACAAACAGAATCATCTGGAGGGCTCATTAAAACAGAGATTACTGGGCCCACTCTTACAGTTTCTAATCCAATACGCCTGGAGAGGGCTCCATAGTTTGCATTTCTACCAATTTCTCAGGTGATGCTGATGGGCCAGTGACTACACTTTTGGAACCACTGGTCTTAGCTCAGGCTGCTGTAACAACTGAGCTGCTATAACAAAATATCATAAACTGGGCGGCTTATACACAACACAAACGTATTTCTCACAGATCTGGAGGCTGGAAGTCTGAGATCAGGGTGCCAGCACAACCGGGTTCTGGTGAGGGTCCTCTTCTGGGCTACAGATTGTTCAGATCACTTTGTATGCTCAACAGCAGACAGCAGAGGTGGGGAGCTCTTCTGTGACTCTCCACTAACTCTAGTCACGTGTGCTCCACCCTCAGGATCTCATCTAATCCTAATTACCTTTCAAAGGCTCCACCTCCTAATACCATCACATGTGAGGGGTAGGGTTTCCATACATAAATTCAGTCTTTAACAACCATGGTTTTTAAATATCAGTATACATTAAAACAGCTTGGAGAGCTTTCAAAAACAGAGGTCACCAGCCCCAATCCATATAAGTAGTAGGCCTGAGGAAAAGCCGAAGAATTACAACTCAATACGCTTCTCAAGGGACTAGCACGGTCCACTAATCCAGAGATCATGCTCCAATCTAGACTTTGCATCCTGCAAATACAATAAGCCTTTCTGGTACTGACAGTACACTTTACTGGAAAGAGTCTGGACATCGTAAAGATATTTCATAAAATGCCACCACTGCCACCCTAAGACACTTTCTCATAAACTACTACTACCAGGTACAACATAAGGAGGAGAGAATAAGGACCCCTGGAACTAGAAGAGTTCCAAATAACTGCTGGGGTTCCTGGGATGTGGTCTCTGGGCCCCCTACTAAGATGTAAATGTTTGTGCCCCCTGCAAAATTCTTAAGTTGAATTCCTAACCCAGAAGAAAGTCTTGGGAGCAAGATGGCCTAATAGAAACTTCTGGCAATCATCACTCTGCACAAACACCTAATTAAACAACTATCCACACAAGCAGGTACCTTCAGAAGAACCAAAAACCAGGTGAGCAATCATACTACCTGGTTTTGACATTGTATCAAGGAAAGAAGCACTGACGAGGGCAGAAAAGACAGCGTTGCCTTCTGTACATCACCCCTCCCTCACCCCCTTGCAGTGCCAGGCGAGCTCATCAGGTGGAGAGCGGATCTGTGTTCCCAGGGGAGGGAGAGTGAAGTGATTATGGAACTTTCCACTGAAACTCAGGGACACCCTGGCACAGGGCAATATAGCACAGGGCAGAATTCCACTGGTGCCCATGGAGGGAGCATTTAGATAAGCCCAGAGAGAGGGAAATTCTCCACCCTGAAACCTGAGTTCTGGCTAGCCCCACCACCCGCTGACAAAAAGCAGCCTGGGGCCTGGACTACATTCATAAGGTAGCCAGGCCACAAAGGCTGCAGTCCTAGGTCAATTCTTGTGGCTGTGCTGGCTCCGAGCCAGTGGACATGGGGTACATGTGACCAATTGAGACACCAGCTACGGCAGTCAAGCCAGTGTTTGTGTCACCCCCTTCCCTAACTACAGGCAGTGCTACTCAGAAAGAGTCTTCTTCCACTTGAGGAAAGGAAAGGGAAGAGTTCAGAGAACTTTGTTTTGCAAGTTGGGTACCAGATCAGCCACAGTAAAACAAAACACCAACCAGATTCCTGAAGTCCCTGAGTCCAAGCCTTAGTTCCTGGACCACGTTTCTGGACTCAACCTGGGCCAGAAGGAAACATGCTGCCATGAAGGGAAGGATCCAGTCCTGGCAGGATTCACCACCTGCTGACTAAAGAGCCCTTGGGCTTTGAATAAACATCAGAGGTAACCAGGCAACAGTCACCACTGGTTTTGGGTGAGACTGAGCTAGCTAGCTTCAGGTGTGATCTGGCACTGGTGGCCAAAAAGGAGTGCCCACATCACTCCTCCCCCAACTCCAGCAGCCCAGCACAGAGAGTGAGGAAAGAGAGTGAAAGATGTTGCCTGGTAATCCAGGGAATTCTCCCATATCTTACCCAAGTCCACCAAGACAGTACCACCAGGAATCTGCAAGAGTTACAGCATTACCGGACTCAGGGCACCCCCAGTGCTGATATGGCTGCAGTGACCAAAGACTTAGATCACAACACTCAATTCCCTTTGAATATCTGGAAAGCCTTCTCAAGAAGGACATATTCAATTAAGCCCAGACTGCAAAGATTAAAATAAATACCTAACTTTTCAATGCCCAGACATCAACAAACATCCACAAGCATCAAGAACATCCAGGAAGACATGACCTCACCAAATGAACTAAATAAGGTACCAGTGACCAATCCTGGAGTGATGGAGATATGTGACCTTCCAGACAAAGAATTCAGAATAACTGTCCTGAAGAAGCTCAATTAACTTCAAGACAACACAGGGAAGGAATTCAGAAGCCTATCAGAGAAATTTAACAAAGAGATTGAAATAATTTTAAAAAATCAAGCAGAAATTCTAGAGCTTAAGAATTCAGTTGACAAACTGAGAAATGCATCAAGTCTCTCAATAGCAGAAGTGACTGAGCAGAAGAATCAGTAAGCTTACAACAAGCTATTTGAAAATACACAGTCAGAAGAGAAAAACGAAGGAAGCCCCCTACAAGATCTAGAAAATAGCCCCAAAAGGGCAAATCTAAGAATTATTGGCCTTAAAGAGGGAGAGAGATTGGAGTAGAAAGTTCATTCAAAGAAATAGTAAAAAAGAACTTTCCAAACCTAGAGAAAGAGATCAATATTCAGGTACAAGAAGGTCATAGAACATGAAGCAGATGGAACCCAAACAAGACAACCTCAAGGCATGTAAAAATCAAGCTCCCAAAGATCACAGATAAAGAAAAGGTCCTAAAGGAAGCAAAAAAAAAAAAAAAAAAAAAAAAAAAAGAAAGAAAAAAATAACATACAAAGGAGCTCCAATACATCTGGCAGCAGAATTCTCAGTGGTAACCTTACAGGCCAACAGAGAGTAGGATGCCATATTCAAAGTGCTAAAGGAAAAAAAAAACCTTAACTCTATTATATCCTACAAAAATATCCTTTAAACATGAAGAAGAAATAAAGACTTTCCCAGACAAACAAAAGCTAAGGGATTTCATCAACACCAGACCCACCCTACAAGAAATGCTAAAAGGAGTTCTTCAATCCAAAAGAAAAGGATGTTAGTGAACAAAAGAAATCACCTGAAGGTATACAACTCACTGGTATTAATAATAGTAAGTATACAAATACATAATACTCCATTGCTGTTAACTATTGTGTATAAAACACGTACATCTTGACTAGAAAAACTAAAAGACAAACCTACCAAAAATAACTACAGCTTTTTGAGAGATAGTATAAAAAGATATGGATGGAAACAACAAAAAGTTAAAAGGTGGGGAGAGATGGAGTTAAAGGGCAGAATTTCTGTAAGATTTCTCTTTCCTTGCTTGTTTTTTTGTTTGTAAGAAGAATTTTCATATGTTTAAAATGATTGGTTATAAAATGTTTTTTGCAAGTTTCATGGTAACTTCAAATCAAAAACCTACAACAGATACACAGACAAAAAAAAAATTAAAACACACTAACAGAGAAAATCTCTTTTAACAAAGGAAGGCAAGAAGGAAGGGAGAGATTTCACAACCATAAATCAAATAACAACATAGCAATAGTAAGTTCTTACCTATCAGTAACATTGGATGTGAATGAACTAAGCTCTCCAAAAGACACAGAGTAGCCAAATGGAAAAAAACAAGAGCCAAACTACATGCTGTCTGCAAGAAACCCACTTTACCTATAAAGACACACATAGACTGAAAATAAAGGGATAAAAAAAACATTCTATTCAAATAGAAACCAAAAAAGAGCAGAAGTAACAATACTTCTAACAGACAAAATAGATTTCAAGATAAAAACTGTAAAAAGAGACAAAGAAAGTCATTATATAATGATAAAGGGATCAATTCAGCAACAGGATGTAACAACTCTAAATATATGTGCACCCAACAGTGGAGCACCCATATATCTAAAGCAAATATTATCAGAGCTAAAGAGAGATAGACCCCAACACAATAAGCACTGGAGACCTCAACACTCCACTTCCAGCATTGGCTATATCATCCAAACAGAAAATCAACAAAGAAACATAAGACTTCATCTACAGATCCATCTGTAGACCAAATGGATCCAATAGACATTTGCAGAACATTTAATCCAAATAGCTGCAGAATACATGTTCTTCTCCTCAGCTCACGGATCATTCTCAAGGATAGGCCACATGTTAGCCCACAAAACAAGTTTTAAAAATTGAAAAAAATGAAATCAAACCAAATATTTATCTGACCACAATGGAATACAATTAGAAATCAATAAGTAGATGAACACTGGAAAATATACAAACACATGGAAATTAAACAATATGCTCCTGACTGACCAGTGAGTCAATGAAGAGATTAAGAAGGAAACTGAAAATTCTTGAAACAGGTAGGGCACAGTGGCTCATGCCTGTAATCCTAGCACTCTGGGAGGCCAAGATGGGAGGACTGCTTGAGGCCAGGAGTTCAAGACCAGCATAAGCAAGAGTGAGACCCCATCTGTACAAAGTATAGCAAAATTAGTCAGGCGTGGTAGCATGCCTATAGTCCTCACTACTTGGGAGGCTGGGGCCCAAGAACCACTTGAACCCAGGAGTTTGAGGTTGCAGTGAGCTATAATCACACCACTGCACTCTAGCTGGGGCAATCGAGCAAGACTCTGTCTCAGAAAAATAATTAAGTAATTAAAATGGATTAAACACTTAACTCTAAGACCTGAAACTCTGAGGAAACATTGGGGAAACCCTTCAGGACATTGGTCTAGGCAAGGACTTCTCGAGTAATACCCCCAAAGCACAGGCAACCAAAGCAAAACTGGACAAACTGGATCACATCAAGCTAAAAAGCTTCTGCACAGCAAACGAAACAATCAACAAAATGAAGAGAAAACCCACAGAATGGAAGAACATATCTGCAAACTACCCATCTGACAAGGGATTAATAACTAGAATATATAAGGAGCTCCAAGAACTCAATAGGAAAAGATCAAATAATCTGATTAAACAATGGGCAAAAGACCTAATTAGAGGTTTCTCAAAAGAAGACAGAAAAATGCCCAACAGGTATATGAAAATATGCTCAACATCATTAGTCACCAGAGAAATGCAAATCAAAACTACAATGAGATATCATCTCACCCCAGTTAAAACGGCTTTTATCGAAAAGACAGGCAGTAATGAATGCTGGCGAGGATGTGGAGAAAGGGGAACCCTAGAGTACACTGTTAGTGGGAATGTAAATTAGTGCAATCACTATGCAGAACAGTATGGAGCGTCCTCAAAAAACTAAAAATAGAACTAACATATGACTCAGCAATCCCACTGGCTGAGTATATACCCAAAGCAGGGGAATTTAGTAAATTGAAAAGATATCTGCACTCCACGTTTATTGCAGCACTATTCATAATAGCCAAGATATAGAATAAACCTAAGTGTTTGCCAACAGATGCATGGACAAAGAAATCATGGTATATATATACAATGGAATATTATATAGCCACAAAAAAGGAATGGAATCCTGCCATTTGAAACAACATGGATGGAACTGGAGAGTATTATGTTAAGTGAAATAAGCCAAGAACATAAAGACAAATCTCACATGTTCTCACTCATGTGTGGAAGCCAAATATTAAAACTATTGATCTCATGGAGACAGAGAGTAGAATGATGGTTACCAGAGGCTGAGAAGTGTAGCAGGGAAGGGAGATAAAGGGAGGATGGTTAATAGGTCCAAAAGTACAGTTTGATAAAGTTAGAATGAATAATATTTGATAGCACAACAAAGTGCCTATAATCAATAATAAGTTAGGCTATACTTCAATGTAACTAAAAGAGTGGAACTGGAATATACCTAACACAAAGAAATGATAAATGTCTGACATGATGGATACCCCAATTACCCTGATTTGATTAATTTACACTGTATGCATGTATGAAAACATCACATGTATCCTATAACAATCTACAACTATTATGTACCCACAATAATTAAAAATAAAAATAAATTTTATAAAAAAGAAATCCTAATGCCCAATGTGATGATATTAGAAGGTGAGGCCTTTGGGAGATGATTAGGTCATGAGAGTGGAGCCCCCAGGAATGGAATTAGTGCCCTTTTAAAAGAGGATCCAGCGAGACCCCCTGCCCTTTCCACCACGTGAAGTTAGAGCAAAGAGATGGCCACGTAGCAAGCAGGCCCTCACCAGACACCAAATCTGCTGGCACCTTGATCTTGGACTTCCCGGCCTCCAGAACTATGAGAAATAAATTTCTGTTGTTTAAAAGCCCACCCAGTTTATGGCATTTTGTTTCGGCATCCTGAATGGACTGACAGTTCCAAACCAACTCATGGAGTTAGAAAAGAAAGATAAAGCCATAGACGATTTTCTCGGTCACAATATCTACACATATATGGGAAAGCGACACAGTGTGGTAATCGCACAGGTGTTAGATTCAAAAGACTCAGGTCAGATTCTAGCTAAACTCCATAGGCCTCGATTTCCTCACCTATAAAGGGAAAAATGATATCTTCTTTAGAAGTTATTGAGAGGACAGGAGATAATGTGTGCAGTGTTCTTGGCGGAAGGTTGACACAGTAAAATCACAAATATATGACAGTTCTTATAAGTATCAGTAGAGCCATAAAATCTTAAGAGTTGGAAGAAACCTCAATGATTATCCTTCACCCAAGACAGGAAACTCAAAGACCAGCTGCACAGCATCACCTAGGCACTTGTGAGAAATGCAGACTGCAGGCTCCATCCCAGATCTTCTGGATCAGAATCCGCACTTTAACATGACCCCAGGAGATTCCTACACACATCAGTTTGAGAAGCACCACCCTACCACATCTCCAGTGTAGTTCAGTGGTCCTCAGCCTGGATGTGAGGTGGAATTATATTAAGAGCTTTAAAGAATTACCAATGCAAGGTCCTACCCTCAGCAAGTCTCACTGAACTGGTTTGGAATGGAACCTGAGAACTGGATTTTTTAAAATTTTCCCAAGAGACTCTGAAGTTCAGCAAGATTGAGAACCACTGATGTAAGATGAGCGTGTAGGCCCTGAAGTCAAATGGATGGGTATAATCCTGGTTCTAACACTAAACTAGCTTTGTTACCTTGGGCAGTCTGCTTAACCTCTTGGTGCCTAGTTTCCTGGCCTGTAAAATTAGCATAATAATACTAATACCTATCTCACAGAGGATGAAAGGAGACATAATCCATAGAAAACACACCTAACAGTGCCAGGCACTCCATCAGTCCTCAGTGAATGTTAACTACCATTAATTCAAGCAGATGGATATTTAGGTTCTATGTAAAGATCTCTGATGACAAGGGTTTCACCCTTCATATTTTGGCACTTTCCTCCATAGGACACTTGTTAGAAAGTTCTGCTAACAAATTATGAGAATATTACAATAATCACTCAGGTCTGAACACTCTTTCCTACAATCAAGCTCTTTAATTAGATGATCCCTGAATAACCCCCTACATACACATACACACACACACACACTCTCTCTCTCTCTCTCTCTCCCCTCCACCCCCCACCCAAACTGAAGTCCCCTCTTTGGGACATCCGCTTTTGAATGTGCCCAGAGGTCCTGGCATGTGATGAATGGGTCACTTCAAGTAGCAGGAACGCCCAGCATCAAGCCAGAGGCTCTGCCTCTAACGAGCCGTGTGACCCTGAGCCAGTCCCAATGCTCTGGGCCTCAGTTTCCTCATCCGTTACACATAAGGCAGTCAGGCCAGCCAAGCCCTGGGGTCCCTTCCAGCACCTCCCTTCTCAAGCTCCCTGGGCACAGCGCCAGGAAGAAGCACTCACCGCGGATGCAGCCGTGCTTCCCTTCACGGTCTTGAACAGAACAAAAAGCCCAGTCTATACAGCTGACATGCGGGTTACACTCCACAGTCTCCTAGCAATTACCCAGTAAACTAAAATCTAACAATAGGCTTTCTCTAAAAATCTTCTAAATATAGACACATTCTCTGGGAGAGCAGAGGATTTCCTGAGGGTTTTTCTGAGGAAACTAAGAGGCCTAAGTAATAGATGGTTTTTGGAGTGAACATATATACGAGGCAGAGAGAGAGAGAGAGAGAAAAAACAATGAAACAATGTGAAGATTGTTTTGGGTTATTTTTTTTTCCCTGAGAACTCTAAGATACCAGGAGTCATTTGTCAGGCTGTCTCCACGAATATTCCTTTCACTGTGTCTCTTGAATTCATTCCTTTCTTGGCTTTTACATGAGCCTGATCTGGTTCTGGCTCCTTTTCCACACACGCTAGCTGGACTGCAGGCTCCATGGGATCTAGGACCTTCCTCGCCTGCTCACACCTGCGTTCCGAGCACACCCCTGGGATCCAGCCACCCTCCTCCTGCTGAGATTTCCCACCTCCGCAGCTCACTCAAAGGCCCAGTCTCTCTGTCTCCAGCTGCTGTGTTCTCTCCACCTGGGGGGCTCCAGCACATGCACCTCAGCACGCCCAACACCAAACTCACCTTTCTCGCCTAATCCTCCTTTCCCCCAAAAACGTGAGGTGACCCCCCCTTCTCTCCACTTCTTCCTGCCTAGTATATTAAGTCCAATTCTGCTGGCTCCACCTCCCGAGTCACAACCCGCTCTTCCCGTTCCCTGTGGCTGGTGCAGTCATTCACACCTTCCTTTCTTACCTGGGAGAGCCATCTCTGACACGCTCTTCCTCCACAAGTTCCTCTACCCGCTCTGCAGGATCTGCTCACAGGGCTGCCCAGCCTATCAAATTCATGAATAATAACTGTCCTTGATCAAGCCTCTGCTACGTACCAGGCAGGTGCTGGATTCTTCATGTGCGTGTCCTGGGATCCTTCTAATGGACACAAATCTCCATTTGCAGACTAGGAAGCTTAGGCTCTGGGGCAATACCTGGATTCAAGTCCAGGTCTGTGCTCCTGCAATGGAATCGCAGTACCACTGAACAAATAACGGAGGCAGGAAAATCAGGCCTATCTGAGCTCTGGGCTCAGCCAACCACTTCATCCTTATCACCTTCCCTTTTTCTCTACAAGCATCCTATAAGATGAGCAAATAGGACACTCCCTGCCTTTAGGACAAAATTCATGTTTCCCATCCCTGGGCTTTTGTCCATGGTGGTCTCTGCCTGGAATGCCCTTCTCTCTCCCAGTCTCAACGTGCAAAAATATCCTACCTGCCTATCTCAATTCCTTCACAATGCTAGAACTTTGCAGTGAGTTTGACATCGATCTCTCCCCTTTGAACACCAGTGACACCTGATCTCCCTCTTGTATCAATCCGTGTGCTTTTCCGATGCATTTCACACTGCCACATACTCTTAATCATCTTTGTGTTCCCACATCTCCCACCCTAGCACTGAGGACAGCGCCTTGCCTGTAACTGACACCCAGCAAATACTTGCAGACCTTGTAAGATATATCGGGGGAGGCACACAGAACACAGGAGTCAGAAATGACACATAATCATCCTACTTCTACCAATATTTTAAAGAATTCCTCATGAGTGTGAGGACTCTTTTTGTCATCTATAAGTAGAAACCAATAATATCAGCAAATGAGTGGAAGTTTTAAGGAATCACATTTCAGTTCAAAAAAATCAATCTTATTTTTCACAATTAAAGTCGTCTGTGAAAGAAAAGGGTTGGTTATGAGGGAGTGGGTTTCTTCTCCCCAGAAAAACCCAACTCCAGGCTAAGTGGCCTGTGGCAGAGGTATGCACAGGACTTCTGGGTCAGAGCAGGGATGCAGTAGCTACTTTAGATGACTGACTTCCTAGGTCATTTCCAAATAGGATTCTAAAGCCACCGCTTTCCTGTTGTAAGGCACCCACTGGAGATGACAAGCATGTTCTGTCACGTTACAACAACTGAAAACAGTTCACCGAAACCTTACCCCACGTCACTTACCCAGCCATCACTGTATCACTTAACTCTGAGGTTGTGCAACAATAAAAAGTCAAAGAAGCCAATGACTTCATCCTCTCTGATCCCAAACCCTTATTTTTATCATGAAAGTCTATGGGTGATTTTAAAATACTTTCCAAATCTGCCAAAAGCTAGCTGAATATTTAGATAGTTCAGGTGGCAATTATTTGGCAAAATTTACAAAATTTACAACTATACAACTATTTGGAGAAAAAATATTCAAGTTATTAGAATCATAAAAGTTAGTTTACAAGTAATAATCAAAATGTGTAATGAACCAAAAAGTATGATTAATCCAACTCTGAACACCCAAGATTCATTTAAAAAATGTACTGACTTGAACCCTCTGTAGTTACAGGTATTCATGTGGGCAAATATTAAAAGAGAAAGATAAAATGAGATATTTTCTGTTTCATGTTTTAGCAACATATTCTGTGATATGAGATAAAAAGCAAGATGAATAACAAATTCAAGCAAAAGGAAATAGGCACTTTCTTCTTCTCAAGTCAAAATTTTGTCATCACACTTTCAAAAATCTGCTGCCGCTCTCTTTATTAACTGTGAGCCAGGAGGAGAAGCCATGATGATCTTTGAAAGTAAACTGTTTCTCTGTGAGAGATGGACTGTCCACTGAGAACCACTGCCACATGCTTCTCTAGAGAAAGGGCAGCACCCAACAGCCTAACCAGTGAAAGGACTGAGTAATCTCTTCATGGAAAACTTTTACATCCACCTTTGTGTGTCACCCAAAAACTGAGTTAATTGAAATCGTCTCCCACCAAGATGAAAATGCTGCGTAGACAGGTAGACTCATAATACCAAACTGAGTCATAAAAATCACCAGTGACACATATAACTTTTCTGCACACAGCTGCTTTGCAATGCTGTGCAATGAATCATATGAGGCAATGTGACGATCGCTCCCAGACACACACTCACTGATTTAACAGCTTATCAGACAGTCATCAAAAAGTATATGAAAAGCATCCAAATTTATGAAAATATGGTGAATCGCCCAGGCAGTCATTCCCTGAAATCAGTTTTCATGTAAACAACACAATAGGAAAGAATAATATGACTCTAACCCAACAGTCAGAAGGTTTGAGAAACTCACCCAGTATGTTTCTAAGTGAATTTTTAAATGAGTGCTTTATACAAAAGTTAATGAAACTAATATCACACTAAAAAAAATAGTTTTAAATACCCTATATTTTGTCTCTAATATGATTTGATATAAACATTCATCACTAGATTGGAGTCTGAAAATTAAATGTGAACTCTAGAAGCACTCTGGTCCCACAGAATGCCCAGAGATCCTGACAGTATTCAGGAAGGAGACAAGAGAACTTATGAGTTTTATTGGCCAGAGACCTCTGTCAATTGCATATCACAGGATCAATAAAGCGACTGCCAAAATGGTGGGACGCAAGACTTACACTTGGTTGCTATTATCCTTGCTTGGATAATAATAGCCAACAACTACCTAGTGCTAGGGAAATGCCAGGTACTAAGTCTATTGCCATATAAATACTAATTTATTCAGTTACCTACTACCCTATGAAGTCAGTACCATTATTATTCTCATTTTACCAAGGAGGAAACTAAGGCACAGAGAAGACATATAGCCCGTCAGTGGCAGAGCCAGAATGGGAGCCCAAGTTTACCCCCTTGGCCACTGCACTATTTGACCTTTCAAAAGTAAACACACTTTTCTTGATGGCAGGTCAACACTGTAATTGGTTCCTCAGAATCTATGCAACTGACAAGTCCCAATACTGAGAGGAAAAAGGGACGTTTTCCCCCAGACACCTCCATGCTGGCACGCTCTGACCTTGGGCTTCCCCCTGTCCACATTACCATAGTGCTATTCCAAGTAGAATTTGAGACACATGTCAGAGTAAGGCATTTACCATCTGTCAGGAAAAACTGTGAAACACTTTGAACTGGACCCAAAAAAAAGTCTAACTCACCCTTTCAGGTTACCTTTGCTTTCATTGCCTTGGAGCAATTCACAACCATGCAACTTGTAGAAAGCTGATATATATGCAAATGATTCATGACTATAAAGATGAAAATTGTGTCTGTGAAATCTAATTGATAATTGCCCTGTGGATAGACCTGTTTTGCATCTATTTATAAATTCATTTTAGCATTCCTTTGAACCAGTTCTAACATCTCACTGGTTCCCCCATTAATTAATAAGTTAAATAAAATCTGACACATGTTCATTTTCTATCTGTATGAGTCATGATTATACCCTCATTTTAAAATTATCTTTTCACATAGATTTCTGAGAAGAGAATCAGTCTAGAGTCCAGCAAAAGACTCAGTTACAGCAATGTTCCAACACTGCATTGTCATCATTTCAAGTTCAAACACCATCTTTCTGGAATGATCTTATTGTCTGAATCTTGGACCAAAATTGTGCTGTCATTTTGGAATTCAAAGTTTGATGGTGGCACAAAAGTAATAAATTCTGTTCTGAAAAATCAAAGTAAAAAGGAAGTCTAAACATTTGGGAGAAATTATGCAATACTACCCCAAAACGGAGGTAAGACATAACTACTCAAGTGCCATTTTGTTTACTCTTAACCCTACAAGGATAATTATGTTCCTATTAGGAAGGGCAGAATAAACAACAGTATCGCCTGGCATTGACTCCGTTCTCAGATGAGAGTGCAGACCACTGCTGAGGATTTCTGCAGTATGCAGGCAGGGGGACAGGATGAACTTGAAGGTTGTTCACACCTCTAAATACTAGGAAATCGATGAAATGTTAAGTCCCGTGCTTGTTATTCACATTCAGCCAATAATTTCCATTAAGTGTGGACTATAAGAATAGATTATTGCTCTTTCAGAACTTAAAAAGCATCTGTGCCTCACTCAATGTAGAAATGCCACAAGACAGTACATGCTTTCAGGTAGTGATTGCATGACTGGCTCGCTGTCTCACAGTTAGAGAGCTGGCTCCATGTGACCTGGATCCTAGGGGTCCTGTGGTTCTGGAGGAGCTCAGTGTGGTAGAAATGACATGGGCAACTGCCATCTTGAAATAGTCTTGTCTGATGCCCCAGAGTTTTGTTTTTTTGTTTTTTTTTTGAGACAGAGTCTCACTCTGTTGCCGGGGCTAGAGTGCCATGGCGTCAGCCTAGCTCACAGCAACCTCAAACTCCTGGGCTCAAGCGATCCTTCTGCCGCAGCCTCCCGAGTAGCTGGGACTACAGGCATGCGCCACCATGCCCGGCTAATTTTTTCTATATATATTTTTAGATGGCCAATTAATTTCTTTCTATTTTTAGTAGAGACGGGGTCTCGCTCTTGCTGAGGCTGGTTTCGAACTTCTGACCTTGAGTGATCCACCCGCCTCGGCCTCCCAGAGTGCTAGGATTACAGGCATGAGTCACCACAGCCGGCCATGATGCACCAGAGTTTAAACCAGAAAACTTCAACAGGTGCAACATCATAGTAAACACAGGAACCAAAGTTAAATAACCAAGATCCACATCCAAAGAGTATTATTTTCCTGAGGCTGTTTTTACAAATTAGCACAAACTAGTTGGCTTAAACTAGAAATTTATTCTCTAACAGTTCTAGAGCCTTAAAGTCCTAAATCCTTATTACTGGGAGGAAATCAAGGTGTCAGCAGGGTCGCAGTCCCTCTGAATGCTCTTGGGGAGAATCTGTTCCTTGCCTCTTGCAGGTACTATGCAGGTATCTGCCAGCATTCTTTGGCTTGTGGCTGCAACACTCCAATCTCTGCCTCCATCTTCACATTGCATTCACCCCTGTGCACAGGTCAAATCTCTCTGTTTCTCTCTTATAAGGACTCCTGTGACGGCATGTAGGGCCACCCAGGTAATCCAGGAAAATCTCCCCTCTCAAGATCCTTAATTCAAATCACTCTGCAAAGTCTTTGTCCCATAGGATTATTCACAGGTTCTGGGGATTAGAACCTGGTACCTTTGACGGAACCATCATTCTGCCTAGCACCAAAGGACTGTTTAGTTCTCCACTGTAAATATAGCTAGAGGTGCTCTGGAGGAGCACGTAGTGTACGACTATGGCACAGCAGTGACCTTCATTTCCTGAAACCCCTGAAACAAGTATTAGTAATAAGAACAGTGAGCATTTGCTAAGCACCTACTTCAAACATCTATTCAAGGCACCTTACTAATTCCCATCAGCTATTTGGGAATTATCAAGATCCCCATTACAGATGACAAAACTGAAGCTTAGTTTTAGGTAATATAATTAGCCTAAGATCACAGAGTGGCAGAGAAATGACTCTAAAGGTCCTTCTGCCTCCCAGAGGAAGTAAATTGAAGGAAAGCTGCCTGACTCCCATCCTCACTAACTATAAGAATTCCTAAAACCTGGCCCAGGTGACTTGACTACAAGCTGGCCCCAACTGATGAGACTCTTTCACATGTGAATGGCAGCCAATGACAGCTACCCTAGCCTACAGGTCCTAGGGACTTTCCTTCCTTCCTCTCCACCTGCCATCATCCTAGGACATCATCCCCTCCTCCTTTCCCTTTTTCCTATACTCATTCAACCTACCTGCTGTCAGAAACCACACCCTCCCCAATTTACACCCCCTTGTCCAGTCATATATCCCCTTTCTCTGGCCACACGATGGGTAATGACATGGAGATATTTTTCTTGTCTCCCACCTCCCCAATTGTAGCTGATCTAATTTCCTGTCCATCCAGCATCCCTTCCTTGAGAGACCTTCCCCTCCCATTGTAAAACGCACCCCCCTAGTCCCTAAGAGCTAAGTGGGCTGGCCCTGTCTTCCCTTCTCACCCCGTCCCCACAACCCTAGCCAAGCAGGGTGCTCCACACCACTGGCCATGTGACTGGTTCAGGGATGGGAACGTGACCCAAGCTTGGTCAATCACCCATCAGAGTTCTCTCTGGGACTTTTA
The DNA here is from genome assembly GCA_963574885.1 of Lepilemur ruficaudatus. Taxonomy (NCBI): domain Eukaryota; kingdom Metazoa; phylum Chordata; class Mammalia; order Primates; family Lepilemuridae; genus Lepilemur; species Lepilemur ruficaudatus. Next base: position 40,785 of record CAUYRT010019975.1, read on the forward strand.
CCAGAGCTCTGCAGATAAGTACAGTATTTTGTCTTTCTCTGAGATCATTAGGCCTAAGTACAATACATGTTTGGGGCTGTTGGTGTCACTTTGATGTCACATGGAGAAAGCCTATCTGAGAATGAAGACAACTGGAAACTGGCAAGGCTGTGACTTATTGAGAGAGACAGGATCCTGATCGGCCTGTGATCTGTGCAGCTGCATAGGGTGCTATACTTAGAAGGGCCTTGTGCTTGATTTAACACTCTGCTGTCACCATCTTAAAATTCGTAACATTTTTTAAAAAGGTTCCCCCATTTTAATTTTGCACTGGGACCGGCAAATGATGTAGCCAATTTGGGTCCTGATAGCACCATTTGCAACCTTGGAGATCCAATCAGGCCTGATGCCAACATAAGCTTTAGGAATTCCAGGTTACCTGGCAGTAAACAGTCTCTTTTTCTTAAGCCACTCACAGCTAAAGGATCTCCTGACCACAGCCTCCAAGTCCACCCCCTCTCCCACCACACCCTGAAGACACCTACTCCCCTTGGCTCTGGCCATCTCTGCATTAGCCTCTAGTCAATCCATTTCCTCACCAATATCATCCTGAGAGCTCTAGTCTGATCCTCTGGCCTGGCTGCCAAGAGTCTAGATTTCCCACAGAATACAGGTGAATCAAATTCAATCTTCTATGATTTCAAGACTCACCTAATGGACCCAATAGGGTCAGAAAGACATGAGAGATTCATTCATTCATTCATTCAAAAAATATTTATTGCATACCTACCATGTCCTAGGCCCAAGAGAGATAACAGGAACCTTTTTTCACTTGCAATTGATAGCAGAAAATACTCCATAACTCCTCAAATAAGATATGTCCTTCCTTCAGAAACACGCAGGCATAGAAGTTTAAAGTTGTGAGAAGGGGAAAGAAGCCAACCAGAAGCCAGATATCAAAAAGGTGGAAAGGAAGACACTCAGGTCTTCTCTGAGGTTTCCAGAAGAAAAGAAAGGGTTTAAAAAGAAGCAAATGCAAAACCAAAAGTGTCCTGGAGGGTTACACAGGGCCAGATCCATCCCTGAGAGTCCCCAATCCCACGCCCTCAACATTTCCAGACCTGTCTGCAGGCTCCCCCAGCCCCGTACCAGGAGCCTGGAGCCTTGAGGAAAGAAGGCTCCCCTGGGGCATTTAACCCTGAACAAGAATGCCCACTCCTAGAGAAATATCTAAATCTTTCTGAGGACACCTATACATATGGAATCTTTGGGGTTTTAGATACAAGATCATACTACCAGCAAAGAGCCATAGTTTGACCTCCTCTTTCCTCATTTGGATATCCTTAATATCTCTTGCCTGGTCACTCTGGCTAGGACTTCCAGAACTATGTTGAATAGAAGTGATGACAGTGGGCATCCTTGTCTTGTTCCAGTTATTAAGGGGAACGTTTTCAACTTTTCCCCATTCACTATGAAGTTGGCTATGGGTTTGTCATATAGGGCTTTTATAATTCTGAGATATGTTTCTTCTATGCCTAATTTGTTGAGGGTTTTTATTACGAAGGGGTGCTGAATTTGGTTGAATGTGTTCCAGGTGAAAGCTGCTTTGACTTTCCATATTTTTAATACTAATAGTTATATCTATCCTAGTTTAGCAAAATTAAAATAAGATACCTTACCAAAATATAAGACTAATTATAGTTAATATTTATATAGTACTTTTAAGTAAATTGAAGATACGTCTTACACATTATTGTCAAGCCCCAGGGAAATAATAGGCAGAATATTTTAAAACTCATTTTTATAGAGAGAGGCAATTGGAGTCCACAGAGGCTGGAAAGTCACTTTTCTTCTTTTGATCCCTTACTCTTTTCCTCTTTAAAATGGGAGGTTGAAAAAACATGAAAATATGACCCCTAAAGACTCTTTAAGTTCTCTCTTCCTGACCCCAGAGGTCCACAAGCCAAGTCCACTGCTACAGGTCCAGCTGAGTTAAAACATTCTGGAGAGACTATTCTCTTGGAGAGTAGCTCTCCTGTTTGGAAAAACCATCAGGAAAGGAGATTTCACAAGGTAAGAGAGCCCTTCAAAGCCATGTTTTTTACTAGCAAGCTGGGTGATGAGTACTGTCAGAAAGAAAGATGAAAGGAGTACCTAAAATTTATTCAGATCCCAAAGAAAGAGACTTGGCCAAAACCACTTGTAGTATCAGCAGTAGAATGAAGTGATCACTAGCAATAAAGTATAAACAGAAAGTCTTGTGCTTTTCCAGATGGATATGGCAGAAGATACACACTAATGCCTCTATCTACTGACATATTTCAGAACTCTGATCTATTTGTGCAGCTGCCCTGTCACTGATACCACCTTATTACATGGTAGATACTTTCTGTAAGTGGCATTCGTAAGAGGGTCCTTGGGGGACCTCTTATGAATGCTCTGAAAAGCTAAAAGCATTATAAATATAAGGTGTTGTCTTCATAATCCCAAATCCCCCTCAATAAGATGAAATGCCATAAAACAAGTGTCTTACAAGAAAATTATCCAGGACAGTTTTGACAATCTGGCTTTGTGATCCAGTGACATAAATTAGGACTTGAATAAAAGGGAGGAATTATCAGAGGAGGCTTTAGAGGCCTTATAATTGGTAATTTTATTGTTCTTAAAATTTGAATTTACAGTCTCCAGTCTAACATGTAAGGTGCTTAGAAGTCATTACTCCATCCTAACAAATAAAAATATAAACAAACTGAAAAAATCAACAACTTTTCCTAGATTCATCAGAGAAAGGATGTTGCAAAGCAAATTGCTGCCCCCAAAGTTATATAGACAATCAGGCAAACACACAGAAACACAATTTACTGGAACAAAAAATCACTGAGCAGTAACCTCCTTGGAACAAATACCAAGAACACTGTATCCGATACCAAGAAAAAATTCCAAGGCATACTAAAAGGCAAAACACAGTCTGAGGAGACAGAGAGCATCAGAACTAGACTCAGGTATAGCAGAGATGCTGTGATTATTAGACCAAGAATTTAAAACAACTATGATTAATATGCTAAGAGTTCTAGTGGATAAAGTAGACAGCACTCAAAAACAGATGAGCAATGTAAACAGAGAGATGGAAATTCTAAGAAAGAACAAGAAATGCTAGAAATCAAAAAACACTATAAAAGAAATTAAGAATGGCTTGTAAGCTCATTAATAGACTGGGCACAGTAGAGGAAAGAATCTCTGAGGTCAAGGGTATGTTAATAGAAACTTTCAAAACAGAAAAGCAAAGAGAAAAAAAGACTGGAAAAAGAAAAAGAACACAACAGTATACCCAAAAACTGTGGGACAACCACAAAAGGTGTCACAAGTAATGATGGGAATTGTACAAGGAGAAGACGGAAAGGAACAAAAGAAATATTTGAAGCAAAATGACTGAGATTCCCCCAAATTACTGTCAGATACCAAACCACACATCCAGGAAGCTCAAGTAAACACACTTTCCTATATACTGGTCATGAACAAGTGGAATTTGAAATTAAAAATACATTATTATTTACATTAGCACCCCAAAAAGTGAAATGTATAAATCAACCAAAATATGTACAAGATCTATATGAGGAAAACTACAAAAAAATTCTGATAAAAAAAATCACAGAACTAAATAAATGAAGAGATATCCATGTTCATGGATAAGAAGACACAATATTGTCAAGATGTCAGTTCTTCCTAACTTGACGTAGATTCAACACTATCCTAATGAAAATCCCAGCAAGTTATTTTGTGGCTATCAACAAACCGATTCTAAAGTTTATATCTGGAGAGGCAAAAGACCCACAGTAGCCAATGCAATATTCAAGCAGAAGAACAAAGTTGGAGGACTGACCCTACCCAACTTCACTATCTTACTATATACAGTAATCAAAACAGTGTGGTATTTGCAAAGGAATAGACAAATAGATCAATGAAACAGAACAGAGAGCCCATAAATGGGCCCAAGTAAATATAGTCAACTGATCTTTGACAAGAGAGCAAAGGCAATTAAAAGAGCAAAGACAGTCTTCTCAACAAACGGTGCTGGCACAACTGAACATCCACATGCCAAAGAAAGAACAACACAGACCTAATACCTTTCCTAAAAATTAACTCAAAATAGATCATAGACATAAATGTAAAATGCAAAACTATAAAACTCCTAGAAGATAACATAGGAGAAAACCTAGATGACCTTGGGTATGGTAATGGCTTTTTAGATAAAACACCAAAGGTTCAATCCATGAAAGAAAGAATTGATAAGCTGGACTTCATTAAAATCAAAAACTTCTGTTCAGAAAAAAGCATTATCAGGAGCATGAAAAGACAAGCCACAGACTGGAAGAAAATATTTCTAAAAGGCACATCTGATGAAGGACTGCTATGTAAAATATTAAAAATAAAAAAACACCATAAAACTCAAAAACAAGAAAACGAACAACCCAATTAAAAAATGGACAAAAGATCTAAACAGTTATCTCACCAAAGAAGATATACAGATGGCACATGAGCTTATGAAAAGATGTTCAGCATCATATGTCATTAGGGAATTGCAAATTAAAACAACAGTGAGGCTGGGCATGGTGGCTCATGCCTGTAATCCTAGCACTCTGGGAGGCCGAGGTGGGCGGATCGTTTGAGCTCAGGAGTTCCATACCAGCCTGAGCAAGAGCAAGACCTCATCTCTACTAAAAAAAAAAAAAAAAATAGAAAGAAATTAGCTTGACAAATAAAAATATATATATATATATATATATGTATATATATAAATTAGCCAGGCATGGTGGCACATGCCTGTAGTCCCAGCTACTCAGAAGGCTGAGGCAGGAGGATCACTTGAGCCCAGAAGTTTGAGGTTGCTGTGAGCTAGGCTGATGCCACAGCACTCTATCCTGGGCAACAGAGTGAGACTCTGTCTCAAAAAAAACAAAAATAAAAACAACAGTGAGATTAAAACCACTACATACTTATTATAATGGCCAAAATCCAAAACACTGACATCATCAAATGCTGATGAGGATGTAGAGCAATAGGAACTCTTTATTTGTTGCTGGTGGGATTGCAAAATGGAACAGCCACTTTGGAAGACAGCTTCCATTTCTTACAAAACTAAACATACCCTTACTATATGATCCAGCAACCACACTCCTTGGTATTTACCCAAATGAACTGAAAGTTTATGTTCACACAAAAATGTTTATAGCAGTTTTATTCCTAATTTCCAAAATTAGGCATCAACGAAGATGTCTTTCAGTAGGTAAATGGATAAACTATAGTACATTCAGACAATAGATTACTCAGTGCTAAAAAGACATGAGCTAGCCAGCTACAAACCGAATATTGACTCCATTCAGTGTCATGTGGAGCAAAAGAATCACTCAGCCAAGCCTGTCCCAAATTTCTGACCCATAAAATTGTGATATATGATAAAATGGTTGCAGTATTAAGCCACAAAAGAAAAAAAGACATGAGCTATCAAGTCATGGAAAGACATGGAGGAAACTTAAATGCATGTTACTAAGCAAAAGCCGCCAATCTGAAAAGGCTATATACAGTATAATCCCAACTATATATCACTCTGGTAGAGGCAAAACTATGAAGACAATGAAAGGATCAGTGGTTGTCTGGGGTTAGTCAGGAAGGAGGAATAAACAGGCAAAGCACAAAGGATTTTTAGAGCAATGTAATTATTCTGTATGGTACTATAATGGTGGATATATTTCATTATACATTTGTCAAAACACATAAAATGTCAAGGGTGAACCCTAATGTAAACTACACACATTGAGTGACAATGATGTGTCAATGTAGGTTCAAAAACTGTAATAATATACCATTAGAGTGCATGATTTCCATAGTGACGGAGACTGCATATGTAGGAGTAGAGGGGACATAAGAACTCTGTATGTTCTGCTCAATTTTGCTCTGAACCTAAAACTTCTTTTAAAATAGTCTATTTAAAGATGAAAAATTAAAAAAAAATAAAATTTAACATTGTCTATTTTGGCCATGGAGCTTACTATTAATACTTTAATCCATGATTTTGCTTTATATTCTACTATTTTCCCATACTCAGACTGAAAGAGTGAGAACCAAAGTCTTTTTAAATCCATAATTTTAGTCACACACAGTGGCACAGGCCTGTAGCCCCAGCTATTCGGGAGTCTGAGGCAGGAGAATCCCTTGAGCCCGGGAGTCTGAGTCCAGCCTGGGCAACATATCAAGACCCTATCTCTAAAAAGAATTTTAAATGTTTTTAAATTAAAAAAATTACAAATCCCTATTTTCAAGTCATTCCTTCAAGTTCGAGTCTTTTCAAAATTTTAGCACCATTTCCTAGGATTGTGGCCTTTACATGATATTTAAACACTTGGATGCTTCCTGAAAAGTCATGCAGATATTTAGACATAGCCACATGCTACTAGCACCGAGAAGAAAAAATATTTACTTTTAACCAGGCATAGCTACTACTATAAAAAATGATGATTTAAATATGTTTCCCTAAGAAATGTCTTGCTTTGGGGAGGAACAGGTATTTTTAAAAGATCTAATTATTCTTCAGTACTCAGGCAAAGTATCTTTGCATTAATTTATTCTGTAGAAAAAAAAGAAAAGTTACATAATGGAGGAAATAGTTCCTATTTCACAGGACAAGCAAACCAACTCCTTCTTCAGCTCTTTCTACAAAGGGTCCTAGTCTTATAATAGGCAATTCCTTTCTTAAATACACATCTAATGAAAAGTGTGTGTCATTGCTGAAATTCTGAACTGGGCTGTTTCCAACATCTGATGCATTTCCTCAGCGACTTCCAGGACTGAGTCAGTATGGCCCCAAGGAACAGCCGGGCAGCCCCCTCATCCCCTCTGTGCCTGAACTTCCTGATCTTGACACAAGGAAGTATCTGCCGTGTCAGTGCTGAGGGCATGCTCTGGATAAGAGCTTGCTCTTCATTTCACTTCTGAACTATTTTAGAAAAAAATAATGGCACCTGCCTCTAAAATAAAATGTCACAGTCACTCCTTTGTTCCTTTTATTAGTTTTGTAATGCCTTTCCCATCATTCCTTGCCTTGGACATTTTTTATTCCAGTATTTGCACTTTAAAACCCAGGGCCCCCAAGCTTCAGTGTGGATCGTTCAGCCGGGTGCTTGTAAAAGTGAAGGCTGTGAGGTATACCCCTGGGGTTCCAATTCACAGTAGTCTTGGGAGGGCCCCACAACCTGCATTTGTTATACACTCTATAGGGCTCCTGATGCAGGGTGCCCAAAAACCACATCTTGATACACACAGCTTTGAAGAATATGAAGAAGTGTGCTGTAGGCACCTTCTATGTTAAGGAACAGAATAGAATTGGATGACCTAAAGGTACAAAACCCACATTTACAGGTGTATTCACTGGATGGCAAATGGCTTCTCTGGGTGTCCTCAGTGAGCATACGGTATAGAGTATGTATTAATGTGCAGGGTTACACCTGCTCGGAATCCAGCGTTTCCACCTAAAACTGGGGAAAATGATCCATTCCTTTAGGCTTTTTACTATACAAATTCGTCCTTCAGCAGAAATGAGGAAGAGCCACCAGTCCCCAAGGCAGGGAGCACAAAGGAGCTGGTTTCCCTTGTCCTGCCCCCAGTGATCACAGTAAGGGGGGGCGGTCTGGAGAAGGAGGAGGAGTTGGGTTCTGCTGCAACAGTAGTTCTCAAGCCATAGCTGTGTCTGATCCCCCAGAGGGCCAGTTAAAACACAGATGGCTTGGCCCCATCCCAGAGTTCCTGGTTCAGTAGTTGTGGGGGAGGGTGGCAGAGTTTGCATCTCCAACAAGTTCCCAGGTGAAGCTGATGCCCTGGTTCACCTTCTATACTCTGAGAACCACTAGGCTAAGGGTCTGTGAAGTACCATTCAAGCAGCCTGTATTAAAGGAAGAAATGGGGAAATTTTACCAGAGAAAGAACCTCTAACACTTAAAACTGAACATTACAAACTGTTACACAGGGACATTTGTTGTAGTATGTGTTCTCTTGTAACAAAAAGAACTACTTAACAACATAATCTTGGTATTCATTGATTTAAATGAATTTCAGCTGGTTTTCCACTCAGACACGAATGTGACTTGCAATACTTATTAATCAAGAAACCTTACTGAGGGTCTATTGTATACACAGAACTGTTGTGTAGGCCAACTTCCTAATGGATTTAAAAAAAAACAAAAACACAGTGCCTGCCTTTAATTTCCTTATTGTCTGTATTATTTCACTGCTAATTACTAAGAAATTTTGGACTAACTTAACATAACCATTTCATTGTCACAAAAACAAAGAAACAGGGATCTCTCGAAAGAATGATTCTTATCTTTGCCCCCTACTTTTAGGAGAATAAAGTAAATCCTCATGGAAGAGGGGATTAAAGTAGAAATTTAGGCATATTTTGCTTTATTTACACTTCCAGGAGGTGTCCCAGAGAAACTGTTGGCAAATGTGATGGTCATTATAAAGATCCACAGGCTCTTTCATCAGCAAAAGCCCACTGAAATTGGGTGGATTTTTAAGCATTCTATTTTTAAAGACAAAAAATACACCAACACATTGTAGAAAAAAATTTCACAGAGCAACTATAAAAACCTTCTTAATATTTAATATCATCTTATATTTAAATGGCTCTCCTGCTAAGCATTTTCATGAGCCTCATTTTATTTGATCTTAGGTGGAGCCAATGGGTAACTCAACTTGTAAATTAGATTTTGGGGAGTGAAGGGAAATGAACAAAACTTCAGAACAGCATTCAAATGGGTTCCAAAAATATCTAACTCTCACTTTAACACATGCTATCTGCTCTCTGTGAATTTTCTATGATATCAAAATGAGACTTTTATCATTACTTTTCAAAAGATTGAACTTTTTTTTTAAATTTAGTACCATGTGAGGATCCCCGATAATTTGATTTTTAACACAGCAGTGACCAGAGAGTTGTCCTTCTTAACCTTCACTTTTACCCTATGTCTCAGCCTCATGGCTCTGGTGAAGGTCTCGCCTTTCTGCCAGAGATCAGCAGAGGCCTGGGGGGTCCCATCAGCAGGGGGCTGGTCGGGCGAGCTGGGCACCATGCAGGTGGTCAGGCTATGACAATAATCTGTGTGTGGACACACAGTTTGTGTGGGTATGTCACTGTTCCACATGCAGTTTTTCCCATCAATAAAAAATAACAGTGATTTATTGAACTTTCTATGTAAAACATTCTTTTCCATGCCTTAAAAAAATACCAAATCCTATATTTTCTTTAGTTCCTTAATAGTAAAATCCACTTGCATTTATAAAGTATTGTCTAGTCTTTCTTATTATCTTACCTACGGCCTTACACAGCCTACAAGACCCAACTTGGCATCCAGCCCATTGACCTCTCCTATCTCACTGTCCATTACTGCAGCCCTCACTGACAACCCAACAATACTGATTTATATCCCTGCAGCGGGTCAGGCCTGTTCCTACCCCATGACCTTTGTGCTAGCTATTCTCTTGGCCCAAAATGCTCTTCTCCCAGACCCTTTCATATCACACAGGTCTCACATGCCACTTCCTTCCCCGAGTGCACGCCCCACCCCCCACCCAACCCCAGCCCTTGTCACTCTCTATCCTTATACCCTGCTTTGGTTTTTTCATAGTATTAATACTTAACACCTTCTGTGTAACAGTATCTAGTATATAGGAGCTCAATGAAAGTACAACAAATGAATCCATTCATTCATTCTTTCTATAAAGGTCTATGCGCTTCCCAGGTACTGAACAAAAAGATGGGTATGGTATGATCCCTACCCTCACAGAGCTCACATTCAGGCAGGAAAGTCAGAGACATACACAAATGACTGTGAAACAATGTGAAAAGGGTTAAGAGAAAAGAAGATTTGTATGCCTGATATTCACAACGTGAATGAGGTTAGATAATGAATGGTCCTCTCCCCATCTGAAGGTTGAGGAAAGTGTCAGAGGAGTTAACTGATCTGCTGGAAGTTTCATAGCCAATGAAGAGGCAGAAGTCTCCCCACGCTTGAAGCAATCATTGCAGCAAATGATTTATCGAGGTGAGGTGATATGGCTTGGCCACTTTAAGTAGCTTTTACAATAAACATATTTTGAAGATGCTGTTGACTATCCACTTGATATGGTGTTAAAATGAAATTCTTGTGGATGGAGATTCTAATTTTTAATTAAAATAACAACAATAAAAAAAAATAACAATAACAAGATGAAGTTCATGCAAGATTAAAAGTCACATTGAAATTGGTAATCCTCTAAGAAATAAAAACATTTTTAAGTCTACAAGATAAAAGATCCTTATTGTTACATTTTCCTTACTTTATCTTCATATTTTCTTCTGGTAACTTTTTACTGATTTTATCCTATCTCCTCTCTAAGGATCTCCCCTCCTAACCTTGTTATCAAAATCCCTCTGAAGTTTCCCCTCCAGCCACTTGGTTCTCGCTTGTAAATAACTGATCACATCAGTTCAGTAAAGTCGACCACATCAACTTTGGATAGCAACACCTTCCCCTGTTTCATCTTCCCATCCACTGACCAAATTCATCTCGCCTCTGGCCCAGCAGAACCAAGAGCATATATTAAAAAACCAGCCCATCCATCTTCTAATTTACAAAACACGACATTTCGCAAACTGTTTACTTACATGCATGCCAACAATATTACTCAAATGTGGTAGAGTGAAAAAGCCACAGGGAATAGTGGAGTTGGCCAAGAGCAGTATTTGGGGATCTAAAATTACAGGGAAAATCATACAACATTCATTTTACTCAGTCCCAAATCTCTATCAGATGATGATGTTGAGCAGAAAGATTCTAAAATTGGCAGGGGGAAAGGAAAAGTCATCTTAAAGTCTGGGCCATGCCAGGGCAGCCTTACAGAGAGAAAGCAGGAGGAAACAGGATAAGGTGCTGTGCCCTTGAAAAGCTGTCATAATCAGCAAGGTCTGCCGGGCAGCGATAAACACACAGAGAAGATGTGGGAAAGAAAAACAAATGGAAAATTATTGCCGAAAGGTGAGAGTAAACAAAGAAAAACCAGAATTCTTTGTATAATATTTAAAGGACAACATTTGCAACACAGCAAAATCAGAGATGCTAGTTCAATTCAACTCAAGTCAGTTAGCATCTGTTCTACAGCAGGGCAAGGGGCCTGGGTACTTCAAACTGATGCCTCTTCCACCTGGCCCGGCTGTATCCAGAGCCAAGAAAGAGTGAAATCAAAACGCTTGGGGAGCACCAAAGAGAGAGCCATGATTATTTGTCACCAGGGATCTGAGAAGAGAGGCATGTAAGAGGCAGGGACACCCAAGAGGGGCCAGTCCTGAGCGGGCAAACGGGAGCCCCCAGATGCTCACTTTTGTTAAGTACTGTGCAGGGGCCTTGCTCTCTACGCACTTTTCATATATGACCTCACGCAGCCCCCAATGAGCCTCTGAAGGATGGACAGAGGCTCTCATTACACCTATTTTGTTGTTGTTGTTGTTTTTATTTCAGCATATTATGGTGGTACAAATGTTAAGGTTACGCATAATTGCCCTTGCCCACCCTCCCCCCTCTACACCTATTTTTTGAATGGAGTTAACTGAGCCCTGTCCCACATCTCACCGTTGTCTACCCAACGTCACACAGTGAGGGAGTATTAAGGTCAAGACAGGAGCCCTGTTTTCTAACTCCAAAGACTGAACTTCTAACCCCTAAGCTACACTCCCTCTTGTCCAGGGCAAGCCAAACTGAGACCAAGCAAGGGGAGGAAGAGGAGGAAGGCAACAAAGGCAGGTAAGGAAGAGGAGGGGGAGGGGAGTAACCAGTGGCATTTTTTTTTCTTGTAACCTGGGTCTGAATGACGTCTCAGTAGCCAATGGACTATGTCTATGTGAAAGGCTCCATCAGGAATAAGCAGGGCAAATGAACAGGTGCACGTGAGCATATACAGGCGCACCTCATTTTATTGTGCTTCACTTTATCGCACTTCACAGATACTGTATTTTTTACAAATTAAAAGTTTGTGGCAACCTTGCGTGGAGCAAGTCTGTTGGCACCATTTTTCCAACAGCAAGCCCTCATTTCGTGTCTCTGTTACATTTCAGTAGTTCTCACAATATTTCAAACTTTTTCATTATTATATATGCTATGGTAATCTAGGCTCAGTGATCTTTGATGTCACTACTGTAATTGTTCTGGGGCACCACAAACCACACCCACATAGGACAGCGAACTTAACTGGTATGTGGTGTGTGTGTTCTGGCTGCTCCACCGACCAGCCATTCCTCTTATCGCTCACTCTCCTCTTGGCTACAGATTCCCTGAGACACAACAATATTTATACTAGCCAATTAATACTCCTATAATTACCTCGAAGTGTTCAAATGCAAGAAAGAGTCACACGTCTCTCATCTTAAATCAGAAACTAAAAATGACTAAGCTTAGTGAGGAAGGCATGTTGAAAGCCAAGACAGGCTGAAAGCTGGGCCTCTTGTACCAAACAGCAAAGGAAATGTTCTTGAAGGAAATGTAAAGGCTACTCCAGTGAACACATCATGATAAGAAAGTGGAACCAACTCGTCGCTGATATGGAGAAAGTCTGAAAGGTCTGGAGAGAAGATCAAACCAGCCACAACATTACCTTAAGCCAAAGCCTAATCCAGAGCAAGGCCCTAACTCCCTTTAATTCTAAGGCTGAGAGAGGTGAGAAAGCTGCAGAAGAAAAATCTGAAGCTAGCAGGTGGTTGGTTCATGGAGTTGAAGGAAAGAAGCCACCTCCATAACATAAAAGTGAAAGGTGAAGCAGCAGGAGCTCATGGAGAAGCTGCAGCAAGTTACCCAGAAGATCTCGCTAAGATCATTGATGAAGGTGGCTGCACTAAACATACAGATTTTCCACGTTGATAAAACAATCTCATATCGGAAGAAGATGCCATCTAGGATTTTCACAGCTACAGACAAGGCTTCAAAGCTTCAAAGGACAGGGTGACTCTCCAGTCAGGGGCTCATGGAGCTGGTGACTTTCAGATAAAGCCAATGCTCATTTAACATTCTGAAAATCCCAGGGCCCTTAAGAATTATTCCAGATCTACTGCCTGCGCTCTATAAGTTGCACAATGAAGCCTGGATAACAGCTCATCTGTTGATAGCATGGTTTACTCAATATTTTAAGCCCACTCTTGAGATCTACTGCTCAGAAAAAAGATTCCTTTCAAAATGTTACTGCTCATTGACAATGCACCTGGTCACCCAAGAGCTCTGAGGTAGATGTACAAGGAGAGTCAGGTTGTTTTCATGCCTCCTAACATATCATCCATTCTACAGCCCAGGGATCAAGGAGTAATTTCAACTTTCAGGTCTTTTTATCAAAGAAATACATTTCATAAGGCTATAGCTGCCATGGATAGCAATTCCTCTGATGGAAACTGGAAACTTCCTGGAAAGGATTCACCACTTTAGATGTCATTAGGAACATTCATGATTCACAAAAGAGGTTAAAATATCAACATTAATAGGAGTTTGGAAGAAGCTGATTCTAACTTTCATGGATGACTTTGAGAGGTTCAAGGCTTCCAAGACTTGCAGAAAGTCACTGCAGATGTGGTGGAAATAGCAAGAAAACTAACATTAGATGTGGCTGAAGTGCTGTAATCTCATGGTTAAACTTGGACAGATGAAGAGTTGCTTTTTATGAATGAGCAAAGAAAGTGGCTTCTTGAGATGGAATGTACTGCTGGTAACAGTGTTATGAACATTGTTGAAATGACAACAAAGGATGTAGATTTTTGTATACAGCAGTTATAAAAGTTGATAAACTTTTTGTTGACAAAGCAGTGGCAAGATTTGAGAGGAAGACTCCAATTCTGGAAGAAGTTCTACTATGGATCAAATGCTATTAAATAGCATCTCATGCTATAGAGAAATCTCTGGTAAAAGGAAGAGTCAATAGATGCAGCAAACTTCATTGTTGTCTTATTTTAAGAAGTGCCACAGCAACCACCATCCTGATCAGTCAGCAACCATCAACACCGAGGCAAAACCCTCCACCAGCAAAAAGATTACAGCTCACTGAAGGCTCAGATAATCACTAGCATTTTTTAGTAATAAAGCATTTTTAAATTAAGGTATGTACACTGATTTTTTAGACATAATGCTATTTCACACTTATTAGACTACAGTGTAGTATAACTTTTATGTGCACTGGGAAACTAAAAAAATTGTGTGACTGGCTTTGAGATAGTCACTTTATTGCAGTGGTCTGGAACTGAACCCTCAATATCGCTGAGGTATGCTTGTAAATACAGCCCTGACATATTTTTCCATAAGTACCACAATAACCAATTTGTGTCACACCAACAAATTATGTACTATTTTCTCTCCACTGAGAAGGCAGGAAGCATAATTAGAAAAATATGCATTTAGAGTAAGATAAGACCATATTTTCTGCTTTATCTATAAATCACTGTGCTTAATTACCACATCAGGAAGCTTTTAAAAAGATGACCCTAAAGGATAACTGTTGGATATATTATTGCCTATGTTTTTGTGGGGGTTTTTTTTAATTTTCTTTTTTTTTTTTTTAACTGAGGCATGGTCTCGCCCTATTACCCAGGTGAGAGTGCAATGACATCATCATAGCTCACTGCAACCTCAAATTCCTGGGCTCAAGCAATCTTCCTGCCTCAGCCTCTTGAGAAGTTGGGACTACAGGCACATGCCACCATATCCAGCTAATTTTTCTATTTTTTGTAGAGATGGGGTCTCGCTGTTGCCCAGGCTGTTCTCAAACTGCTGGCCTCAAGCAATCATCCCATCTCACTCAGCCTCCCAAAGTGCTGGGATTATAGGCATAAGCCACTATACCTGGCCCTTATCATTAAAAATAAATATTTAGTGGGAAAAAACACTCAATCACTGATGCATCAACAATTTTGCAAATTTTTAACTCTTCCAAAAATATTCATAAATATCAAACATTCAACTGACTGAAGAAAAACTGGATTAGAAAAATCCCATATGCAGCAATCTTTGCATATTCTATTCACAATTGAGCTAACTCAATGTTTAAAGGGCTCCTGCCTTCAGAAATTTCTGGTTAAGTGTTGAGCTTGGCCTTCACACAAAGGGTCATAAACATTGCCCAGGATTGGGTTCCTCCTGGATTGGTTTCTCACAATGTGGGCCACCTCCATCAGCATGACCTGGGGATACTTGTTAAAAACCCCAAGATTCTGATTCAAAAAAGCATTTTAACAAACTCCTCCAGTGATCCTGCTAGACATTCATGATTAAGAACCACCAATCTAAAATTTCTTTAAAATAAGCCTAATAAAAATGGCCAAAGGCATAACCAAACTCACCTGTGGCCAATTCGCCATCTCTTCTAACACCCCCTGGAGTAACCAGAGCTCCTGCATCAGAGAGGAGTCTGAGTTAGATCTACCGTCACAGACTGTGGGCTGAGGGCCAATCAAACCCCTACCCACTATCCTTGGGTCAGCTGCCAGGGAAGCCCCAGGTGCTCTGGGAGTGAGCCAACTCCATGTGGCCACGTCTCCAGTCCATGCGCACAGCATCCACGGCTGTGTTGTGGGTTGAACTGTGCCCCTCCCCCCTCAAAAAAAGATATGTTGGAAGCCCAACCCCAAGTACCTCAGAATGGGACTTTATTTGCAGGGAGGGCCTTTACAGAAATCATCAAGTTAAAATGAGGTCATTAGGGTGGGCCCTAATCCAATATGACCGGTGTCATTATAAAAAGGAGAAATCTGGACACAGAGACACACATGCACAGGGAGAAGATGATGTGAAGAGACATACGGAAGAGACGGCCACCTCTAGCCCAAGGAGAGAGGCCTGGAATGGACCCTTCCTCACAGGCTGCAGCAGGAACCAACCCTGTCAACACCTTAATTTTGGACTTTTGGTCTCCAGAACTGTGAGACCAAAAATTTCTGTTGTTCTAAACCTCCCAGTTTGCGGTACTGTGTTACAGTAGCCCTAGGAAACTAACAGAGCTTTGAAAACCGTAAAGTGAATTTAGGCAGTGAAAGCTAATCCAGATGAGTTAAGGCTGTCAGGAGAGTTTTAAGAGCAAGACCTTAAGAGAGAATGCCTGACGTCCAGGCAGGCCAGGGCAGCAGAAAGAGCCACAAGGCCTGTGGTGGAATCTGAGCACTGGCCCCCATTTGGAAATCGTGCCTGCCTCAGTGCCCCCAACGGCACTACAGCACTGCACGTTACCCTCATCCCATGGGCAGCTCCTCTCTGCAGGATCTGACATTGGTCAGTGTTAAAAGGGTGGTGACACTGCCCCATACTCTTGAGTTGCCCCTTTCATTGCTAAAAAAGACTTGGAAGCAAAATCTGCATTTTAGGAAAATTTAATTCGAGCTCCCAAACATGTTTGAGTATGTTTAGAATTGCCAAGACAACAAATAACAGGGTCAGAAACAGCAAAACCCCGTGGCTGCCAAAAGTCCTTTCAACAAGTCAGGCTTCCCAAGGGCCAAGGGTTCACTGGACAGCAGAAACTTCAATAAAACAGAGCAGGCAGAGGGCAGGCGGTGTGTTCAGCCGGCCCTCGGGCTGGAGGAGGGCTTCGCCATGAAGGTTTAAGTACTATCGCAACACTGAATTTATGGTTCCTAAATGTTTGTTTTAACTAGTGTTGAGAACACATATTTGACCCAGTGTGAACTTGACCTCTGGGTCCCTCTCCCTTCGCAAGGCTGTCTGTGCTGCATGACAAGATTTTCCAGCCGACCCTCCCACCCCAGCTCCCAGCACTGGGGCCTGGGCGGCCCTCCCAGCAGCTGCCATGGTAAACTTCACTGCAGATCTGTTGGCAAAGCAGCTGTCAATGGCCATAGCAGGCATATGAAAAATGTGTAATCATTCTGGGCCCAACTCCCAAGCTTGGCTAGTACAACGCTGAGCCAGAGAGATGGAATATGGCCTGAGAGAGTCCTCTGGGTCACCTGAACTCCAGCCGCGTCACACCCTCCTGAATGATGCCATCGACTGCAGCATCTCTGAGCACCAAGGACATGCATGGTGATGTCTCCTCTGCTTATAATTTAAGGAAAATTTCTAGAGTTGGGTTTTACTTTTTTCCCCCCTAAAGTAGCATGGGCTGAATGCCAATGGAAAAGCAATGGAATATCGATTTTCTGTTTCTTGCTAAGGAGAGAACAAGTCATTTGATGTGCCATGAGTTAAGTGAGTAAAAACAGACCTGCACTCCCTACAGCTGGCTGCGTTTCTCCTCTATTCATAGAGCCTGGCACACGGTAAAAGCTAAACAGATATCCATTAAGTAAATGAAAGAACCATCCATGCATTTATGGAGGGGGCCTGCAACGTGCCAGGCTTCTGCTTTGTATTCATATCTGCCATCTTTCCTCTTCTCTCCACCCTGCCTGCCAGCTTGGCCAATCTCTCCTCTCCCCTTCACTCTTTTGTGTTGTCTGTCCCCAGGTCCAGCCTCCTCATTAAAGCTGAGCCTACAGGCAGTGTCTCTCTGTCCCACACTTACCCTAAAAGGGGAACAAAAAGATTGGAAGAACCAATGCAAAGGGGTGGGGGGAGCGGCATTCAGTTTGGATGGAGGAAAAAAATGCAAAAATAGGGGGAGAAAAAAACGTTACAAATCAAAGGTTTCATGACCCACACAGAAGACAAAGCCCCTAAGCCACAAAACCCTCCCATAAATGTTAACTCTTTAGAAAGAGCACAAATGTGGTACCATCTCTTTTGCCCAAAATATCACTAGCAACAGTCACCCAATAGTAATAACCAAAATGATATATCCCATGCTATGATTTCAACTCCTAGAGATCCACACACAAAGGGTGTCTGGAAAAGCAACATTTACATGCAACTGGGCATCTCTACATCGTGACAGGGTGGCTGGAGCCCCAAGGACCACCTTGGTGGATGCACATATCCATTCTTTGCCCCGTGTGGGTCTGCCGCCTGCTTGTTTCACATCTCTTTGATTTGCAATTTAAGGTTCACTAAATCTTCAGTTCTCAGAAGCATTTGCCCATGGCCCATTTCTAAATTAAGCTTCAATCAGCTAAAACCAATCCAGGCTGGCTCAAATACCTTGTTCTTCTCAGCATTAAGCAAACACTGAACAACATGAACACTTCCAATCTCTTACACAGAAATATTTTTGGCATCAATTGGACATGTCCTATATAAACTCAAATTCTTCATTATCCTCAAATTATAATGACAATTAGAAGACATGATGGCTTATACATTTAAATATGCATGCACATTTTATGATGACTGTTACCTTAAGGGGGAACTTCATGAGGACATATCGTTGGTTTTTGTACTCTTATGTGCGATAAACCATATCTAAGTGCAATTGTTCCATCTCAGCACAATAAGGACGTGAGAGAGGAAGGAGACCACAAAGGGAAATAAAAGAAAAATCAAGGCACAGATAAATGAAACAAGATTTACTGGGCTTGATCCAATACAAAACCCTAAGAACCTTTATGGTTTCATCAAGGCTTTCATACCCATACTCTTTCACCTTGATACTTGTAACGGTTCTACAAATGAGGCAAGGTTTTAGCACAATCAGTTTCTACATGGAAAAATATCAGGTCAGATAAGTGAATTCTCCAAGGCCACAGAGCTAATAAGGGATTCAGCATTTGAACTCAGGTCTTCTGATCCCAAAGCCAGGGGCCTTTCCTGGTGTCACACTGTTCAGCCATGGACACAAGTTTCATAGCATCAGAGGTAACCCCAGTGGTCTCATCTGAAGGCAGAAGGCTCTCTCATCTCTCTGGATCTCCCAGATACACAGAAAATAAGTCCCCCATTTAAATATCCGTCTCATGGATACATTACTTTGGATTGAGCACTGACCTACCCCGGTAGCCCTTTTAAAAGCATAATTATTCCTGAAGGGAGTTGTGATTTAAGTTTCTAGCATTTGGGCCTGAATTCATTTGTCAGATTGGGCAGTATCGGAAGGCTAATCTTTTGAATGCTGAAACCATAGAAAGGGAAAGGATGTTCCATTGCTCATATCCTGGTGCCATCCAAGGGGCTACCTCCTAGAAGCTGAAAGGAAAACTTAAGAGCTAGAGGAATTTGTTGTAGGTATTGTGAGATTAAATCAATGTAGCAACTTCCTCTGGAACCCTAGAGTAACTAACTGTTCAACCAGCACCCCTCTGTAGCCTTTCTCTGGACCACCAAGGGTCAAACCCAGCTAAACCTAGGTGCACACATGTCTTTGCCTCCCTTGCCTAGAGAAGCAGGAAGCCGTGAGGCAATTCCTCAAGATCTGGAGCATCTTTGGATTTTGTAGAGCATCTCTGGATTCCCAAATGCTTGGGTAACCTGAGAATGTGGATCTACCCTCTTTTCAGACAAGGCACTCAACTGCATAAGTTGCCAAGTACACTTCTTAAAGCCTTAGAGCATTCTCCCCAACAGGTATCAAGGAGCATCTAACCCTTTGTAAAATCCTGCCCTGTGTTTCTAACCTTTACACAGCAATATCCTATTGCAATGATGCTGTCATGGATGGGCTACCTCCATGCCAGAGGCAAACCATATCATATCAGGTTTGGGGCAGAACGAGTTACTGAGGAGAGGGGAGGGGAGGGCCTGAGCAATTCTAAATTCAAGAATATGCTGACACATTCCCATCAAGTGTAATCAAGAAGTTAAAAAATGAAAAGTTATGATTTAATCTAAACTACAACCCTAAGCATTTCTGATCTAGTGGTTTGAGTTCAAGAATCAGGAGGCTGTTCACGTTTGCCAGTACTTCTTGATGACAGCCAAATCATAAAACACATAGACATTTCTTTTTACAAAAATAAAGCCATTATGCCAAAGCCTCTGTTTCCTTTGAGGATTGAAGGCATTTTCAAAAAACATGGTCACTAGAATGACTATATCAGAAATTTTTTTAATTCATCCACCAGTGTTTTAAAATCCAAACTATGTAAGACAAATTACTTAATTTTGTTTATTATGCTGAATCCTAATAAGCAGCTGAAATCTGGACAATTCCAATCCACATGGGATGCAGGGAACATCTAAGAATGCTTACTTTTTCTGCGAAAGGCTTATTTCCAATTAGCCCCGGATAGCATCTGCTTGTCAAGAAGAGCCTCAAGATACATTTTAACTTAATCCTTAACTTCATGATGCATAGGGGGAAAATTTCCCACTGTTCTCAAATCTATATGCATTCTGTGCATCATTAACACATTTTCTTTCTTTCTTCCTTTTTTTTTTTTTTTTGTAGCGACAAGATCTCACCCAGGCTGGAGTACAATGGCACAATCATAACTCACTGCAGCCTTTAACCCCTGAGCTTAAGCCATCCTCCTGCCTCAGCCTCCTGAGTGGCTGGGGCTACAGGCACATGCCACCACACCAGGCTAATTTTAATTACCACATTTTTCTAAAACACTGTTGAGCATGCATATTAACTGGAGAAGCATTGCAGGGAGCTCCACTCATCAGTTCTGAAGAGCAGCACAGAGTGGTGCACTCTGAAAAACTATCAAGACTAATAGATGGAGGATTCAAGTTGCTGTTTCCAGAAAGCTATATTATTGATGTTTCATTCCAGAATGAGGCCCTCTACTTCCCGTTCCCCTCCTGCCATCATCTTAAAGAATGTTTTCATTTGTTGGTATCATGTTTAAATTAATTTTATTGGTTCTGCCATATGGGACATCCTCAAATGGGATTTTTTTTCCCTAGCTCCTGATTCACAGATGTGACATAGTAATTAATATCTCAGTTGAGGGCAGAGAAATCTTGGATGCACAGCATGGTACTGTACAACACATGGCTGCTGGCACTGATACTATCATCACCCAGACCCAGCCCTTCCTACGTGGTAATGCAGGCTGCATGGGTTAATTGTGTTTCAGACTTCAACCTCCCCAGAGCAGCATTAGCCCTTGCAAGTGGCCCCTGTGAGATGCCCCGTGTGGACTGCCTCACTTTGCCTTCCTTGCAGGGCCACTGTGAGCATGGCAACTTACGTTTGGTGCACCTCTGGGAGCCAGGGGCCTTACTCCAGCCATGACAGCACTGCCCTCCGCAGACATTGACCCTGAAACAAAGCAAGACCCTTGAGTCCAGCAGCAGTGACACTCCCTTAATAAGAACCCAAGCTTCCAGCAAGTTCCAGAAAGGCCAGGCTCCAGCTTCTACACTCCTCAGGATTGGAAAAAGTCCTAACAGGTACCCAGAATGCCCAACCCAAAGCTACCCAAATAGAAGTATAAAGACCATGTATCATGGAAGAGTGGGAGAACCAAAAAGCCTGCATAACCTAGAGCCATACAGGAGGGGAAACTGAGGTCCAGGTAAATGGTTTTGTTAACCCCAAAATCAAAGTAAAGCTAAATTCATTCTGTATATTATCTGGGCCCACATTTTAAACTGAAACTGAGTTTCAGAGAGAAATGTCCAAAAAGGAGTGAGGTCACATCGCCTGGAACCATCCCTGAAAGGAGGTGGGGGGAACCAAATAAGCAAAACAAGTTTTCCCATCCACCCCAACCTGTGATTAACTGGGGGGGGTTGGGAAGGTGCACAGGGAAGATACTTATGAGCTCCCAGTAACAGAAACTTTACAACCAAAAAGTCTATCAACGCTAAGAACACCCGCCCCAGGAGAGCAAACCCCACAGGTGCAGGGAAGCCCAAGCCCATAATTTCTAGGATGCTGAAAAGTTCCAGGCCACAGAATAGGAGCAGGACCTTTCCAGCCAGCCCTCCCTCCAAACATTTTTTTCAGTAGCTAGACCAAAATTAAAACTGAGCTGCAAAGCGAAGTTTAATTGATGCTGAGGGAGTCGGTTGTAGTGACTTCATGTTTACGCCCATCTTCTAGGAGTCGTTTGGTTTGCGCACAGGAGGTTACGCCCCAGGCAGAAATGCCTTTTGTGTTTACGAGGAGCCCGGTAACAATGCACTCGGAGTTTAACGTGACGAAAACTTCCAGGGCTTCCCAGCACTCGGCTCTCCCCGTGGCGCTCCAGGGCAGGCAGAGGCGGGGAGAAAGCCGACCCCCTGCACACGACGTCCCCGGCCACCGCGGGACTCCGAGTAGTCCTGACCCCGCGGGTCCCTTCGAGGGCGGCGCGCGCGAGCCGGGCGGGGAGGGGGTGTGGGCTTACCCCTGCAGCTGCTGCTTCTGGTGAACCTGCAGCCTCGAGCCCCCGCCGCTCTGGGTCTCCTGCGGCACTTTGGAGCGCACGACTTGCCTGCCTTGTTTGGCGAACGGGGCGGCAGCCGGGTGGCCGCCGGGCTTGGGGTGGAGCTGCCCGCCGGGGCCCCCGGGACGCGCCGGCTCCGGCGGCGGTGGCGCCCGGAGCCCCTGCAGGGCCCCGCTGCCCGGCTTGCTCGTGCGCCGGGTCCGCTCCGCCGGGGGCCCCGGGGAGGCGCGGCTGGGGGCGCCGGCGCCCGCCGAGCTGCGGCTGTACCTGGCGTTGAGCGCGACGTTGAAGGTCCGCGGGCGCGGGGGCCCGCCCAGGGGCAAGGCGCCCGCCGCCAGGCTGGGGCCCGGGCGCACCACGTACGTGATCCTCCGCACCCGGCCGTGCACGGACGACGCGAGCAGTCCTGCCCAGAGCAGGAGCCCCCACCTGAGCCAGGCCCCCGCCATCGCGGGCCCCAGCCGGCGCGACCGGCCGCGCGCGGTCCGGCCCCCGCCCCCGGCCGTGCGGCTCGCCCGGTGCGGCCGCCCTCGCCCTTCCCCGCGCGCCCGGGCTCCCCCGAGATCTGCCGAGAGCACGGGCAAGGCGGGAGGCGGCCGACGCGGTTGCAGGAGAGGAAGTTCTGCGGGAGGCTGAGCGGCCCCAGACCCCGGCCGACTGTGGCGAGGAGGAGGGGGCGGGCGTGGGGGTGGGGAGCGCGGGGCCCGGAGGGGAGGGGCGCGGGCTGCGCAAGGTGAGGGTCCGCGCGCGGGGCCGGGGGTGCAGCGGGCGCCGCGCGGGGCCCGGCGAGAGCGGCCGAGGGCGAGCGTGAGCGCGCGGGACGCTCAGAGGCAGCCCCGGCTGCAAAGTCTTTAAAAAGTTGCTCTCCCGTGGAAGCGAGTGTCAGAGCCCAACAGCCAATCTCCGGCAGACGTGACGTCAGGCGGCAGATCCTAATTGGGGAAAGCGTGAGATGAGCCCGAGAACGCGCCGCCACCCTCCACATCCACAGGGGTTGTTACTGCGGGTCGCCAAGGCAGAGGTGCCCACGCCCCGCTCCCGCGTCCCGGGGGAGGACAAAGGGCTCAGCAAAGTTACTCAACGGTCCTTTCCTTCTAGAAACCCCACAGAATTCGTTCGATATTGGTTGGCAATCCAGGCATTTTCTTATCCGTGTTTGCGCGGACAACTTGCTGCAGGGGTTGTACTAAAATACCAAATTCTGCCCCAGAAAGGACTGTCTGGGGTGCGCTGAGCTGTCCATCGGAAAGTGTTTAGATGGTTCCCTTTGGGACTGTAAACTCCTGGTGGCTTTCTCGGTCTGCAGCCTCTGGTACCCTACTCCTCGCCGGGCAGGTACGGAGTGAGGGCGGGCAGCAGGGGGCGCCCGCGTAGATGGGGAACCGCCACGGAGCCAACCGCAGAGGCAGCCCTGCCCTTGGACATTTAGGGTGGGAATGCAGAGTTTAGGACCTGGTACAATCCCAAGCTACTATTAGTAGTTGAGGGCGAAAAAAATCAGATGAGTTCCCTGGGCCCCGATCCGACAGGATCACTCAGCCTGGAAATGACCCTAGATCACATTAAGGGAGATGGCAAAATGTTCCAAGGGACAGAGTTCCTGGGGGTCATAGTGCGCTTTAGGGAAAACCATGAAGTAATGACATATTTACTTATAGCATTTGAATTTAAAACAATGTTACCAGCAGAATGTTATTATTCATGAATGCAATAGAAAGCCTATGGTCATAGCCGTCATTTTTAAAGAAAAAGCTTTTAACTTAAGAACGATTTATTTACAGGGTTTTCGTTGTTATCGTTCATATTTATTTATGGCTTATTCTTTTGTTGTCTGGCTGCAGTGGCTAGTAGACAATTGGTAGCAAGTCACAATGGTTTAAGAAGTATTAATGGAAACATCATTTAAAGTTGAGGAAACAATCTATTAATCTCTCTTAATCTTTTTTTTTTCTGTACATTGGAGAAAGTCCTCCAATGTTTGATTTGGTATGAGAGGGCTTCAGTCCAGCTTTCTGAGTGCCAGCTTCCTGTGAGAACATGGTCCGAGAGCCACTGTCCTAGAATAAATAGCTCTGGATGGGAGGGAAAGGACTCCAGTTCCAGTCCTAACTCTTGCTAATTAGTTGGAAGACCACAGGCAGTTCACCTCTCCTCCCTGAACCAAATCTTCCTCCTAGATTACACAGAAGAGTAAGATTAAAGGTCCCTTGCAGCCTGCACAGTCTGTGGTTCTAAGAGCATCCAGGGTCCCTCTAGATGGGCTCATTGCAGGTCAGCCTCTGAGCTGGGCTCAAGTGAACCAGCTGAGAATATTGAGAAAGAAGATGGATCAGGAAGCCGCCTCCAGGCACTGGATTCTATACAAAGGATACAAATGTCTTCTCTGAAGAAGGCGCAGAGGCTGATGCTCTGGAAATACGAAGTATTGGGAGGCAGCCTTCATCTTTGGAAAACTTCCTATCTGGCTAGGGAGAGAAGATATAAATAAGTGGAAAACTTCTAAAAAGATAAACAACAACCGAATTAAGCAACACTTCAAGATACTAATAAAACTCTTGCAAGGGAGGACCTAATTTGTATAATGCCTATATTATAGTACAGCCCATGTAGGGAAAATACTTCCTACCTACAATTCAACTCAGTCCACAGGGATCTCACCTCTCAGGTGGAGATTACGTGACAACAGTTGAAATGGACAGGGTGTGGGAAGGGTGTTCTGGTGAGCCAGGACAGGAGGGACAGATGTCAGATAGGTGAAAGGTCAGGAAATAGTGAAGGACAACATCCCCAACAGGACCAGGCTTCACTAGTCTTCAGTGGTGGGTGAGCCGTTCTAGTGGATCACTCACAGGACCCACAGGGAGGGATGGCAAACATCAAAGCTGTTTTTAGTGAGTAGAGGCAGCTGCCTGTAGAGGGCACCGCCTCGGTGGGGCTGGGCTCTAGCTGCCACTTTACTTCCCATGGCAATTAAGTCATTTCACCTCTCTGAGCCTCAGTTTCCAGAGAACCTGGGAATCTGCCTGAAATCCTTGTATTGTGGGGAGATGAGTGAAATGCTATTTACTATGCTCTATGGCTCTGCAAAAAAATGTTTTCTACCATAAAAAATATATGACAGGCCAGGTGCGGTGGCTCACGCCTGTAATCCTAGCACTCTGGGAGGCCGAGACGGGAGGCTCGCTCAAGGTCAGGAGTTCAAAACCAGCCTGAGCAAGAGCGAGACCCCATCTCTACTAAAAATAGAAATAAATTAATTGGCCAACTAAAAATATATAGAAAAAAAATTAGCCGGGCATGGTGGTGCATGCCTGTTGTCCCAGTTACTCGGGAGGCTGAGGCAGGAGGATCGCTTGAGCCCAGGAGTTTGAGGTTGCTGTGAGCTAGGCTGATGCCACGGCACTCTAGCCCGGGCAACAGAGTGAGACTGTTTCAAAAAAAAAATATATATATATATATATATAAAATACAATTTTCCTCTCTCCTGACTCACAGCAATGGGTATTTCACACCAATCTTCAACCCAATTATAACCTGCCTTCTGACAGATTTGGATATGTTACAATCAGATCATCTCTAAACATAACCACAGGAAAAAATCTCCAGTGCGTTAATCCCATCCCACTCTGCAGGTTTGTAGACAGGTGTGTATCCATAACCATTAATATGGAAATAGACACATGAGCAAGCAGCTCCACTCTCTAGCTGGGACACTCTAGCAAAGTCACAGTTTTCCACATAAGTCTCTTGCTATTTACATAACTAGCAAGATAATCCTTGAAAAATGTGTTATGTGCCCCATGTACTATCATATGAGATGGTCACTCATCTAGAACACTGAACTCACTATTATTCTGAAAGTGAAAGCCCAGTTTCTGTCAGACATGAGGACAGGCCTTTGCCAAGTGTAGACCCAGTTTAATGCCATGGATCCTGGACCCAAACCCCCCGAGGGTTCAAGGTCCGTTTATATTGGCAGTACACAACTTCCTGGTTCAAAAAACAAGTCTTTAAAGATCTCATAAAACTTCTTGGACTTCAGATGGTTTTTACAAAACAATACTCAGATGAGCTAAGTGTAAATGAATCAGAAAAGAGGATTATGTTTCCCATAAAAACTCATGGGTTTGAGGATTAGAGGAAGAAAGCAAGGCTGGCAAATGCCAAACATTTTAAAGCGCTTTGAGACCGTTACTCAAACTCAAAATGCAGCCAGGTTCCCTCATCTTTACACTTTATGAGTTTTGTAATTGAAAATCTTTTCCTACATTTAAGATCAGCTACAAATCAAATTTAGTGGCCGCCTATGATCAGAACTGCTTCCACCCATGTTTTCTTCCAGCCAAGGATTTCACAGAGCCCCTTTTAGTCCTCTTCTAGGTGCATGAACATATTCTTAGAAAGAAAAAGGGAGAAGGAAAAGAAACAAGAAGTCAGTAGGCTGTAGATAAAAGGAGGAGAAAGAGAGAGAGTGAGAGCAAGAGACAGATGAGGGCAAGGAAAGCCAGAAGGAGAAAGCGGGAGAGAGAAGGTGGGAGGGGAAAAGGAGGCAGCTGCTGGGTGGAGGGAAGGGTGAGAAGGTGGACAGAGGCAAAGAAGGAAGAGGAATGACTGGAGGATGGGAAAAGGAAGGTGAAAGCAAAGAATGAGAAAGGGAGCAGGCAGAGAGGTAGGAGAGGAGGAAAAGGAAAAAATGAAATGTAAGAAGAGAAGACTTTTCAGCAGAACCTGTGGCTACATTTTCTCGGTTTGCTCTCCAGGATTCTGGCAGCCTTTTCTGCACATCAGCTAGTTCTGACCTGATTCTCAGCTTGTCCAGGTTTGGGCTAGAATTAAACCTGCGACATTGTTAGGTGCCAGCACAGTGTGGCTGGCTGCCCCAGACCTCACACAAAGTGGTAGGGACAGGAAACCCCATGTTCTCCTCAGTCAGGAGGCCAAAGACATCAGCTTCAGCTCAAAACTGCCCACAAATAGGGACCTCATCACTCTCACAGTCCTCTCTCTTGTACTTTCAACCATTTCATTGAAAAGTGGGGGTGAGAGGAGTTAGAAATGCGTGATCTCCTCCACCTTTGTCTTGGCTTCCATGAGAAATACGATGAAGCTTTACAAATGAAGAATGAAGGCAGAGGCTCGTGATGAAGGTGTCAGTGTCTGTCTGGCAAGCTGTGGGATCAAGATGGAGACAGGTCTGCTCTGCAGAAAAAGGTGAGGTGCCCTCTGGAATAGAGCAACAGTAGAATTGGGCTTTACCCCAGCATTTCCCCTCCCTTAAAGCACCTTCAGTTATTCAACAAACATTTATTAAAGAACTACAGGGCTCTCAGTTAGCCTACGTAGACCCTTACTGCAAATTCAAAACAGACTTCCATTTTAGGTGGAGCAGTTAGAGCAAATATGTCATTGGATTGCAACTCAAAGTCACTCCTGGGCCAGCAAGTGCCTTTGTGCTAGCCCTGACTTCCTGGCCACAGCACTACAGATCCTGTCCACAGGGGGCGTACAGTCTAATGGGGTAAACAGACCCTGAACAAATAATTACATGTGTGGCAAGTATTGGAAAGGACTGTGGGGTGGGAAATGGGACCCATAAGAGGAAAAAGTGTCAGGGGCATGGTCTACCTTCCTGTAAATGTAAAAGAGCCAATCAACAAAAAGATAACTCACTAAAAATAAAGCTTTGTGTACACTAAATTTTCTTTCTGATTATTCTGTTCCCCTTCTCACTTCCCTTACATATAATCAAGACAAGTCACACAATGGGGGCTACTGAAGACAGCAAAATGACTCTTTGTCTGTAGCTAGCCAAAATCTATTAATTAATTTAGCTTTCACTGAGATTTTTCATGCCCATTCATTCAGAACTTTTGAACAATAAACATGAAACTACATAATAAATACCTATCAAAACAATTTTATTTATACTTGTCATTCACACCCTCCAAACCTGAGTAGGCTATTGGCTGGTCTGAATTCAAGGAAACACAAAAAAATATGTTCCTGCAAGGAGTTTGCATCTTGAAAAATACTTGGATGTACAACAAACTGAGATGCACTTCAACAAGGAAATCTATGAAACATTTGCCTTTTGATCACAAAAAGTCTGTACATTACCTTCATTTCACGCTGGTATCCCAGTGTTAAACACTTCTTTGACCTCCCATTCAGTCAACAGAACTTTTCCTAGTTTCCCTGCTCAAATTTTAAGTTCAAAGATGCCCAAACACCTGCAAGGTTGGTTGTCAGGTGGGCAGTAATGTCCACTCCACTCAGATACAGCTATAATACTTATACTTAATACTTATAAATACTTAATATTTATAAATCGTGATCCCATTTTATAAGGAAGCTCCTGCTTTGCTTCAGCTTTAGTGTTGTTGAGTTGTTGAATTACTTCTTTATTTAAATTTCACATTAGTAATTAGAATTATTTCTTTTGTCTACATTAGAATTTTTGCCCAATGAACATGGTGCTGCCCGAGTTTAACGCTTGATCCTAATTATTTTTTTTCCAAAATAGTCTCTCTACCTCCCATCAAGCAGTCTAGAAAAAAAGAAGAAAACAAGAGTGAAGGTACTGTAGCGCCTCTATGTATCAACTCCTAGTCTTGTCTGCTTTCCTGAGACCCAGATCCCTTCATAGATTGTCCCAGTCTTACTTTTTCAACCTAATCTTGGGTTACTCCCTCAAATAAACCTCTTGTTTCAACTACTTTTATTTATCTATTTTTCTTCTTTATCTTTGGAAAGAAAAACAAGACCCTGATCAGTCACTAGTCTGCAGAAATAAGACACCCAGACCCCTGTCTCTAAGCTTCCCTTCATATCATTCCCCTGAAATTCCCCCAACCCTTCAACTAAGTCCTCCGTCTCCTTCCAATAGAATTCAAGATTCTTTCCTTTGCTGAAACTCTTTGGAGAACCCTAAGCCTCAGTTTAGGGTACTGTCTTTTCTTAACTCTTGTGACATCTATTATCCATCCTACCATTGATCACACAATCCATGCTTTGTAATAAACACAGAACACTTCTTGCAGGGGAAACTTTCTTTTCTTCTTGTTCACAGTAAGATAAACCAGAATGAAGGTAAGTCGTGCTTTATAATGCTTGAGGTTTGGTTAAGACATTCTGACTTGTCTTTAGCTGTTTGCAGGAAGCGTTCTACTGAGCAAAGGGATTTGCCTAAATTTTCCCCCAACCTGAATTAAGTTGCTTTAACTGAATCTAGAGTGGACCTTTGTGTGTCCGTTGTGGGTGGAGGGGGAGTACAGGATGGGGAGTTCCTATCCCTGAATTAATGATTTGAAAAGTTATGTAGAAAGAATTTTGTTATCGTTGTGTCTGAACACTGTCATATTAACAGAATTATGTCATTAAAATAGTCAATGCTTTTATAACATCTCTCTTTTGCTGCCCTCTCAACTTACTTTTTTATTGGAGACCAGGACATAGCCTGGGAATGCAACCAGTAAAAATCAGCCTAATATGGATGAACTGAGCAATATACAAAAGTCACTCACACCACTGAAGAAACACCAGCCATTCAAGGAAAGACCTAGCTTTCCAAACAGAGAGGGGAGACCAGTAAAACCAGCCCAGTGTCTGGGATTCCTCCAGGTTTCCTGGTTTTAAAGCCCAGGTTTAAAAAGCTACTGCTGAGAGTGATCAGGTTATGTTTGCCAGCTGCCAAAGAAATTTACACTTAACCCTTTCCAACCCTCCACCTGAACATTACACTCCCATTTCCTTACTATTACTAGAGAGGGCATCCTCTGTGTTTATATTTCCCCCTGTGTTTTCTTCCCTACATACAAGCAACTGGCTAAAGCCCCAGGTGAAGCTGCCTGTGCCCACACTAATTTCCATGCCTCAGCTTGGTTTCTGGGGGCCTTCAGAGACCTTGTGTGTCAATTCCCAGTGCCTACCACAGTGTGTAATTCGTAGTGAATGCTCAGTGTTTGTTAAAATGAATGTCTGCGTGCCTTCTGCTGCCGAATTGCAGCAGGTAGTCAACAGTAGGAAATCCGCTTTTTTTTTTTTTATCATAGGCACAAACTTTGCCCAAGATGCCTAAGTAGTCAAGGATCTGGAGACTGATTGATTCATCCAATCATTGATTGATTCATTCATACATGCACCATTCACTAGCCATTTTTTGAGGGCCAACTGTTTTCTTATTAACAAAGATAGGGAAAGAAGTTTAGACATTTTTGCTTAGGGAGCTAATGTTCCCAACTAGATCCAAAGATTCTCTCTGAAAGTTGAGGAAATTATCTTTACAAGGCATGGTATAAACAGACAGATAAGCAGAATCTCTTCTTATAGTCCTCTTGCAGCTGATTGCCAGAAAATCTACATGGGCACATAGAATAGCATCTGTAGAATGTAAACACACAATCCTGGATATTTGTGTCCCAGGAGAGAGTAGAATGCATGGTTAAGAGCACAAACTTTGCAATCAAACAACCTGGGCTCTCAGTTCCCAGCTTTGCTCCTAAGTATGGGCGTGAATTCAGGGGCAAAGGCCCATGTTCCGGATGAATCTAGGAAGTAGCCGGTTGGACATTAAGGAACTAAACTCTTGAATCCCCCTTGAATAATCACGTTTATGAGGGGATATTTTTGAGTTACTCAATGCTGTCCTGGGAACTGCTGCTCAGCTGGAAGCAGTTGGAAATAGATAATCTCGGCCTTAGGTTCTAAGGGGTCTGTGAAGGCTGCCATTTCATTTTACCACTTTATGGTTCAGCACACAGAGTAATTTCTCAGCGATCATGAAGTGTTTCCTGGTAACCAGCTCAGACTCTACAAATGCACCACCCTAACTCTTCCAGTAAGAGAAAGTCATTTATGGAAAAATGGCTCAGGGTTTTATATAATATAATCAAAGATAGCAAAAGCTGATGAGTCTCTTGTGTTTTTCACTTGGTGGAGAGAGGCCGCAGGGACACAATTTTAGATACTCTTCTTGCCTATAGACGACAGAACCTGGCTGAGAGGTGATTAAGAGCAGAGATGGGAGAGGAGTCCTCAGTTTCACAAAGGGGGATGGTGGCAGGAAAAGAAAGGAAGAAAATCATTCATATTCACTCACTGAGCACTTACAAAGGCCCATCAAAGGTATGGGAGGGGTGGGGGCTCTGCACCTGCCATCATAGAAGGAGCCGCTCTATAGGTGTTTACCTTCCAAAAAGGCACAAAAAATGGCATCCCTTGGTTTAATAAACCGTATACCTTTGTAAGATTCTATTTTGTTATCTACAAAATGGGAATAATACTCAACACAGGCTTCAGCAAGCTTTCTCTGAAAAGGACTAGATAGTAAATATTTTCCATTTTGTGGGCCATACAGCATCTGTCACAACTACTCAACTTTATTGTCGTAGCATGAAAGTAGCCACAGACAACACATAAAGGAATGGGTGCAGGCAGGTTTGGTCTGCAGGCCAGAGCTTGCCATTCCCTAGTCTAATCCCCTGTTTTAATGCATAGGGTGTTATGAGGATTAAATGACCTAATCCAGGTAACATATTTTGGTATAGTGTGTGGCAGGTAAGTGTTCAATAAATACTGGGTGTTATCATTGCTTTGATTTAAGTCTCTCCCATCTGTATCCGTTGCCTTTGTTCACTTTAGTGAATGAGGCAATCCTCGGTGTTCCTTGGGAGATATTTTCAGCCTTCCTTCTCTTGGGCATGTGGTGAGTGTCACACTTGGGTTCTCCAAGAAGAGCCCTAAGATGGAGTTTAGTGTACAGGATGTTTATTAAGGAATGTCCTTGGGAACAATCCCGTGGAAAGGAGAAGAAGGAAGCAGGATTGAGAAGAGGGAGAAGTCACATTGACCAACAATGGACTCAGCCAAATCCACAGACGTTTCTGGAGCTAAAATGGCCACCAGACTTGTCCCACCTTGTACTGAAATGTCTGGATATTTTTATTCCCACCTGGAGCATCCCTGGATGTGGGTTGGCCTGAGAAGCATGTGGTGAGACAGTTCATGCACTCCTGCAGGGGCTGACAGATGAAGCCTATGCTGACAGCACGCCCAGCAACTGGAGCAACAAGCTGGTGGGAGAAGAAGATGTGACCAATTCTGACTGTGACCTGTGCATAGAATTAACATGTCACTTGCAGACCAAGCACCGAATTGCTGTTTCAAGACCCTCCTAAGCTCTTTTCCCCTGTAATGACCGGCAATCTCCAGATGGTGGCTGCTGCATCAGCCTGGGTCCCAGAGGGATGCCAGTGAGCAGAGCCCCTCCTTCCTCAACCTGTGATGGAAATGGAGTATGAGCAAGATCTCCAATCTGAGTTCTTCAGGGCCACTGAGATTTGGGGGTCATTTATTACTGCAGTGTTGTTAGCTTTCTATTATGGGTCATCAGTAGCAGCAGAGGAAGCTACATTGGATATATGCAAATATTTTGAAGGGAAGATACCCTTATAATCTTAAAAAATCAAGGAACTGGTTTCAAACCATTATCATCATTTCCAGCAGAAGCATCATAGTTAACACTAGCACTTATGTGAATTTGCTAATTTAATGTTCACAACAACCTATGTAAGACACAGGTATTAATATTATTATTATCCCCATTTTACACTTGATCTTAGCCAAAAGGCCAAGATGCAACTGTCCTCATTTTAGAGATAAAGAAACTAATTAATGCATGAAGAGGTTCAGTAACTTCCCCAAGGCCAAATGTGTGCAATCTATAGCCCAAAGGCCAAATCCAGCTCACTGTCTGCTTTTGTACATAAAATTTTATTGGAACACAGGCATGCCCATTCATTATATATTATATAATTATGGCTGCTGTTGTGATACACAGGCAGAGTTGAGTAGTTGCATTTATCTTGCAAAGCACAAAATATAGTCAGCCCTTTATTTCTAGGGGTTTTGCATTTGTTGATCAACCAACCATGGAGTAAAAGTATCTTTTTAAAAAATTAATTTTAAAAATACAACAATAAAAAAGTAAATTAAAAAATAATACAACTATTTACATAGCATTCACATCATATTAGGTATTTTAAGTAATCTAGAGGTGATTTGTTTATTTTTTTAATTTTATTTCAGCATATTAAGGGGGAACAAATGTTTTGGTTACATAAATTGCTTTTGTACTGTTTGAGTCAAAGTTAGAAGTGCACCCATCACCCAGATCATGTACACTGTACCCATTAGGTGTGAATTTACCCATCCCCACCTCCCCCTTAGAGGTGATTTAAAGTATACACGAGGATGCGCATAAGTTATATACAAATACTACATCATTTTACATAAGGGACTCCAGCATCTGAGCATTTTGGTATCCATAAGGGGTCCTGGAACCAATCGCCTGTGAATACTGAGAGATGACTCTCTTACCATATATATGGTCCTTCACAGAAAATTTGCCCACTCTTATTCCCAGCAATAGTAAGTGGCAGAGCTTGGTTCCAAATCCAAGTTGTCTGACTCCAGAGACAACAGTCATAATTCGTATATAAATAAATACTAGGTAGGCTTGGCGCCTGCAAGAGTGTTACAAAACTTTTCCATTTTCATTTTCCTAATTGTACAGTTTTAATTTAAAAATTTCCTGATGTTTATTTCCAGCAATATAACAGACGCCATATCCTGAAAATTCTCCCCCGAAAAGCACCTTTCAAATGCTGCATCAAATGAGTAGCTAACTTGGGAAGAAATTAAAGTATCTTAATCCTCAGAGGCAGAAAATGAAGTCGGAAGGCAGAATCCAGAATGAGCCTGGTAAATGCTCACTCCAGCAGGCATTGGCCCCTAAGGGCATTTGCCAGTGTTTTGTAAATTAGAGCTTTCAGTTTTAACATCCACGTGGGGGAGAGAGAGACAGAGGAGGTAGGTGACAAGGCAGTGTAGTGTCAGCATGGAGACTTTGGAATGAGTCCCCAAAGGCCCATATTCCCAGTAAAATAGTGAACTAGAAAATATTTGCCATGCAAAGGGAAATAACAAAGAAAATTTTGCATCTCATCCTTGATTTTGGTTGGAAGAAAAAGTAAAAGTCCCTACCCCCACCAGAGGTTATGAATAATCCCAAATCAGGCCTAGAGCCTGGGTTCAAATTCATTCTGTGTTCCCATTTTGAAACTATTTTGAGCCAAAAAAAAAAAAAATTAATTTAAAATGGCCAGGCACTTGGCAAAGGTAAACACAAATAGAAGGAATATTCTCTCAGTTCAAGCCTCATAAAATTCTTGCAGATAATGCCCCAACAAAAAGGAGCTCACAATAAAAAAAAAAAAAAATCACAAGACCACCCATGGAGTAAGACATCATCAGACAGAGTAAGCAGAAACATCAAACAGCTGAACCAGACAAACAGGCCTTGGATCGGAATTATCATGTATAGCAGAGTTTGGCAAACATTTCTCTAAAGGGCCAGATAGTATATATTAATATTTTAGGCTTTGCAAGCCACACAATCTCCGTCAGAAAGACTCAGTTTTGCTGGTGTAGTGTGAACGCAGCCATGGGCAGTATGTAAATGAATGGGCTTGTCTGTGATCCACTGAAACTGTATTTATAAAAACAAGGGGTGTGTCAGATTTGGCCAGCAGGCTATAGTTTATAAAATAATTATGTTTTCAATATTTAAAAAATTTAAAACATGAGCAAGGAACAAAATACTGTTACAAATATCAAGGGAGATTCTTAACTTCCAGAAGTAAAATATATAGTTAAAAATTTTAAATTCAACATATGCATTAACACATTAACTGCCATGTGAGCTGTATTTAACTCACACTAGTTTTGAGCTCAGGGCCTCTGAAGCATATGTAACTCACACATCTCTTCACCTTGGGAGCTGTAAAAAACTATTTTTCAAGTTGCCTATAGCTCACACACAGAAAACAATAAAAAATAACAAATTTTTCATTAAATTAGAAAGGATCATTTTGTTTTCAAAGTTTTTATTCTATTTTTGTAATAAAACACCATGGCCCCAAGAAAATAAATTTTTTTTCTGGTGTGGCAGTCAATGTGTTATCTAACAGATTAGAGTTGGTAAGCATAATTAATAACTTGAAAGTTGGAGAAGGAAATCATGATAGGGAAATTTCAATGAGAATTTCTAACATTCATCTAACCAAAATTCCAGAAGGAATGACTACAAAGAATGGAATAGACAATATTCAAGAATTTTCATGGATCCTTATATTTAAAAAGCACAAAAAAATTCCAAAAAATATTCACACCCAGTGAAACTGCAGAACACTAACGATAAATTGAATAGCTTAAAAACAGCTAGAGAAAAAGACCGTTTTCCTGCTTGATATCTGACTTATCAACAATAACAGAAGCCAAGAAACTATTAATATAAGGTAATGTCTTCAAAATGCTAAAAAAAATAATTATTTTCTTTCAATCAATTTATAATTGCAGACGGAGCAAAACTTATCTTTCATGAGGATGAAATAGAATGTATTTAGATGAATAAAATTCAAGATAATTTACTATGGACAGATCCTTAGTAAAGGAACTTTTTGAGGATATATATTTCAGAAGGAAGAAAAATGACCCCAAAAGGGAGATGTGAGATATAATAACCATGTGATCAAAGAAAATGATAATCATATGGATAAATCTAAATAAATATCAACACTAATAATAATATCCAATTTGTAAAGTTATAAAAACTAGAGGTGGGGGAGATGAGCTTCTAAAGTAGAGGTCATATTCTATTTCTTAAAATAGTAGATACATGAGACTGTGTGTGTGCATGTTGGATAGCCTTCTATATGTAATACATGTCACAAAACATTTTTAATAGCAATAAAATACTGCACAATAATAGCCTATAGGCTGAGAAAAAATTAAAATACTATGTTTCAAAAGGAAGGTAAATATAATTATTTACTTTAACTGTTAAAAAATTAGAATCTATAAGCTCCAAAATATTATAGAAGAAGAAAATGGAATAAGAAAAGAATTTACAGGATGAATAGAAAGTATGAAAAAGATAGTAAAAATAGATCCAAATATATCAACAATCCCAATAAATAAAAATGAGTTACACTTGCCAGTTAAAAGATAGTTAATTTTTTAAAAATCCAACCATATTTTTCTTACAAGAAACACTTAAAATAGAAGTACACCAAATGTTTGAAAGTAACATAATGGAAAAAACTACACAGGGCAAGTGGATTTTTCCAACAAGCAAAAAGTAACTTCCTGTTTGCTTTCTTGTGTAACCATTGAATCCGTATACAAAGTGATGCACCATAATAAAACTGAGAAAAGAATCAAATGTGAAGAGAGAAATGAGCCAAGACCTAGGTTCAGAATTCGTATTATCTGAAAAAGCAGCTCCACAGTGCTATAGTTGTGGGATTCAAGTAAGCATTGGTAGAAACCTGGGACTTAATTGTGTGAGTAAAAAAATGTAATTTATCATTTCTCAAGTTTGGGTCAAATTTCTTAACAATCGCATTTATAAAATAATCAAATAACATTTCAAAGTAACTTGCATTTGGGAACAAAAGATTAAAAGATTTAGTTAAATTATTAATTAGATTATCACTTTTAATTATACTAATATCATTTTGAAATGTATAAGACATTAATTTAAACACAAAGATTCTAGGAGAAAGTAAATACAAAAATAATTTTGAAGTGTGAATGGATTTGACTATTTTTAAGACTCAGGGACAAAAATTTGTTTATACAGGTGGACAATTGTTGCATTAAAATAGAGGAATTGTTAAAATGTGAAGCTTACGTATAATGAAATGTTTTTATAGCTATTTTAGTGACATGGGGAAATGCCTATGATATAATTAGTTAGCAAACAAAATTTTATACAAAACTGTAAATACACAATAATAAAAAATTATATTTAAATATAGTAAAATGTGTCTAGAAACAGGATTTGGAAGAAAAACAACAGAATATTAAAAGTAATTAGGAAATAAGTGATTTGTATTTTTTCTACTTTATACTCTATTTCTCCAGAGGTTTTTTTCGTTTGTTGGTTTGGTTTTGGTTTGTTTGTGTTTTGGGTAACAATGAGCACTTTACAATCAGAAAACAGAATGATTTTATTTTAAATCTTTAGTATTTTGTGTGTTTATATATATTATGGTCCAGAATCCCAGTGAATGAAGAAGTGTGTGAAGAATGAATTCTAGAAAGAGAAAACGTGACAAGCCTTTAAGAGAATGTTTCAACAGGAAAGTCACTAGCCTAATTAGTAGGTAACTTGATATAAAGTAATTTCTCACTTAAAAGTTTCAAGAATGTGCAACAAAGTGTCACCCAGGGGTTGCTATGGCAACGGAGGTAAATCTGATGTGGGCTGCGGTTCACTCTGCTCTCCCAGGTGAGACAGGGAAAGAACATAGGGTACTTGAATCAGAAGAGCTCCCCATCTCTTCCTTCCCACTTCTTAGCCTCCGCTGCAGATGACACTATCAGACCCTGTTCTTCCTGACCCCCTTCTTGCTGGGCCTCCACAGGATACTGCACTTTCCTGAGCGCCTTCCTCGCTGTAAGCTCTGGAGGGCAGAGACTCTGCCTGACTACACCCTGGTGCTCAGGACCTGCCACGGGAGGTGCCAAAAAATATTCGTTTTCCAAATGAATGTAGCCATGCATGAATGAATGGGTGGATAAATGAGTGGATGAAGGCAGTTCCTCATCTCTTTGTGTGGGTTCCTCTGCATCCGCTTATCCTTACATGAGGACGTTCTCCGAGATTTCATGCTCACTTCCTTTTTCTTCTCATTCTGTACTTTTTTCCTGGGTGATCTCTCTTGGCCTTTGCTAAGATTCCTATAAAAATGAGCCCCAACTTTTCCACTCTACCTCATCTATTTTTGTCATCGGTATTTCCAACTGCTTTCAGTTGGACCCACAGGAACTCCATATTTCACATGCCCCAAAACAAACTCACCATTTTCTTCCCAATCATTTTTCTTCTTAAGAGCTCCAACTCAGTTAACATCACCACCATCCCCTTGACATTATGGATTTAAGCTCAGAGGAGGTTTGTTTACTCTCCTCCAACCATCTCTGATTCCTGTCTACCAAGCACCGCCATCTCTGGACACACATCCCCTCTCTCTATTCCATTCCCACCGCCCCGTCTCACTTCTCACCAAGCTCATCCCAAACCCTGGGGAGTTTCCTTACGTTGGATCTGTACTTCTCATGGCTGCTGGATTTATTTTCTAAACTTTGTGTGTCTCTGTCTCTGTCTCTCTATATCCAAGAGCCTCGCCAGGCTTCTAGCCAGTCAACATCCCTTCACTCTGCATCCTTGACTGCTCATACTTCTGGCCTGCCTGGATGCCTTTCTCCCACTGCCTCTCAAATTGCTCCTCCTCCTCCAGAGCCCATATCAAGTATCACCTCTTCTAAGTAAGCCTTTTCCCAAACCTTCCATCAGAATTAACAGCGGAGCTCTCCTCTGTGCTCTGATAGCATCTTGACTGTGCCTCCATGATGACACCACGGCTGCAGTTCCCAGGTACATGTGGGTGGCTGAAGGGAGATGGCGAAGGTGCCCCTGGAGAACCTGAGCACGGTTCCCCTCCTAGAGTGAACTCATGAAAATAATACATAATGGAAAAGAACAAAGTGCCTGTTAGGCTCAAGGCAACAACGACATTTACTAGCAACAGCTGTAGCCCGTAGCCAGTGATGTTACTGTAGCTGCGGAAAGGCTGTGTTAGCAGAAGCAGGTGCTGTCAGAGGAGGTGGGATCCAAAGCACATTCTGGCGTTTCCAATCTTTTCCAGGGGAGGACTCTGCTGATGGAGGTTGGGGTTACATTCCAGGCACTGGAGTGGGGGTGTCCAGCAAGGGACTGCACTAGTGTCTCTTCTGGTCTCACCTTCACCTGAACTAACTATCCCAAGAGCCCCCTGCTGTCTGGCCATGCTCGCCAGAAAGCCTCAGGATAACTAGGGGACATGCTGTATTATGTAGATATGGCGGCCCTCTAGAAATCATTCCAGTCCCTGAAAGGGCCAGTCCATACCGCATCTCATTTCTAGCTTACCCATCAGTCTGTGCTTTGGGGCATCTGGCAGTTTATCACAAACTCTGTGTCATGTCCAGGTGAACTTACAAAGTCTAGTTTCTGGGCCTGCAAGGTTGAGGGCTGGTTGGCCCATCCTGGCAATGCCCCTGGGAGGCAGCCAGCCAGCCGTCCCCTCGCCATCATCGCCACCCACAGATCCTATTCAAAATGCTACAGCTGAGAAGTAGAGTTAACCGTGCATGGCTGTGTCTCTCCCACAAGACCAGGGGTTGGCACTCTTTTGCTAGAGAGGGCCATACAGTCAATATTTTAGGTTTTGTGGGCCACAAGGTCTCTGTCACAACTATTCAACTTTGCTCCTATAGTGAGTACTAGGGAGCTATACGCAATATGTAAACAAATGGGTGTGTCTGCATTCCAATAAAACATCTTTAATAAAAATAGGTGATAAGCCAGATTGGGTCCACAAGCCATAGTTTGCCAGCCTCTGCAGCAAGTTTTGAGTTCTTCACAATATCAGCTGTGTATGTCCTCCTTGGATTCACCCCACGTGTCTGGGACATATTATATGCTCACTGTGTCTGCAGAATTAAACCAAATGTCTTCCTCCTAACGGTCCCACAGGCCTTCACATTGTAGATATCATAGTGAACACAGAACTGTCCCATCTGAAGGAATCTTAGAGGTACCCTCCTTGTCAGATGTATATGGCATCCTTGACTTGTGACATCTGGTTAACATACTTCCATGATGCCTCTGCTTTGGTGTAACAATCCATTCACTCACCTGCTGGCTGCTGGGGACGATTAGCCTGTCCAACCCATGTGTGATGAACTGGAAGAATGACACCTCTGTCTTGTATTGACTGCCTCCCAAGAGCTACTCAATAAATACTTGCTGTCCCACTGATGGTACTAATGAACGAATTTTGTGAACTAACTTTGGTAGAAGCTGGTTGTTTTCTGTAGAAATGTTAAGCAACCAAAATAAGGACCTGAAGCAGAGAAGACATATTATCTACTAAAAAAAAGCATCCAGCCAGCTCTTCGGTGGCTGATCAGCTGCGACGCCACTTGCCTTCTGCTGCTTGGGAGGGAGGCTGCAGCCTTGCGGAACAGTCAGTGGGCAAACGGTGCTCCTCCCAATGGTGCTACTGAGACCTGGGGATTGCCCTGCAGCCCCCTGGCAAGGCTGGAGGCTCCGAGGAGGCTGTGCGGTCCTTTGCAGTGCACGTATCCGCTAAGGCCATGCAGGCCTTAGCACGTGGGGCCTGGGAAGAGACCCCCTTTAGACTGTGAGCTCCTGAAGAACAGAGCCTGAGAATTATTTATCTTTGAATCCTAAACAGAGGAATTCTCAGGCCAGGGCAGGTGCTCAATAGAGTTCCCATGGGTTGCCTTGGGGGGCATTTCTGTATCCTGGTTACCTGATCCCTCCGACCTGCATCTGGCCTTGGCAGAGCCACCCTAACAGGGGCTGCACTGGATTCCACAACATCTCATTCATAATACCAATCCCTCACCTTTCTACAGCTTTAAAAATTTGCAAAGTGCTTTCACATGGCCTTTCCCTCTTTTAATCCACACTGAAATCCTATAAGGTATGAGTATCGCACAGGTCCCAGGCCTCCCTGACTTGTGAGGTCCCATTAAAACGAAGGTTCCATCTGTAGAATTACAGCCCTCAATATCTCTGACACCCCCACACCCTCATCACTTGGTCTCCCCAGTTGCCTTCCAGGTGTCCCAGAAGCTGTCTCAGATCAGCTCTTGAACAAGTCTATACATACCTGCTGCCCTCCTGTCCTCATAGCCATACACCCATGGCCTACAAGCCTCTGGAGAGTGGCACGTTGCTGCTGGTGTCTGTCCTGAGCCACAGATTTTTGGTAGAATGGGGAACAATGTGGTTCTGCTCCACCTTCAAGCAAGACTTTGTCACCTGGGCCCCAAGGCTATGTATGCTCTACTCCAAACTCCACTCCATTAGGGCAGGGGTGGGGACTCAGGAACAGAGAAACTTATGCTCAGGATGTGGGACAAAGGCACAGGACACCATTGCCATACTACCCTCCCACTATCCTCCTGGCACTTCTTGATCCCCCACACTCAAGGATACCTAGAAACTCCCCTTTCTCCTTCAGTCAAAAAAGGGAAATCCTTGTACATAGCATCACATTTATAAAATGGCTCAAGGAAAGGGTCACTTGTGCTCACATCCAATTTCTACCAAGCCTTTGCCAGTCTTGCTATATAGGCATCATCTTCCCATTTTATAGTCAGAAAATTAATTGAGGTTTACTGCTCATATGAATAAGTGAATAGGTAAAATGGGGCTTGACCCCAAGTCTTTGACTTTGAAGCCACCCCTCCTTTCACTTCACCACAACTAAACAATTGAATGCTCTACCTCGTCTCCTTGTTGAACAAGATATGGTCCGTTTTCTATGTTTTAAAATGCTGAAGTTAAACTCTGGCCCATTCCTGATTCCTCCTTCTTCTTGTCATGCATGATTATTTGGCAGAGCCAAGAAGAAGGATGATAGTCCATTAGCTTCAAGAAAAAGTCACTGCCACAGGCAGCTAATGCAACAGAGTATTTTCTTTATAAAAGTAATTTTGGCAGAAGCTGGTTATCTTCGGCAGAAATTTTAAGCCACCAAAGTAAGAATCATGATTATATTTCCAAACAAGTAAATGCTGCCTCTGTTTAGCTAATGCTTCCCTCTAGGAAGTGGAAAACTTTATAACAAAAGTAAGTCTCTGCATCGTCCCGTCTTCTTCACAACACAAGCCCTGCCCTTTGGAGCCTCCACCTAGAGCAGCTCAATAGAAAAAATAAATATAAACCACAGAAAATAAAAAGTTCATCACACAAAGCATTACATTCAGGCCATTGTTTCGCTTGTTTTGGGTAACTCTAGGTTTTAGTTTAGGGAAGAAAATCTGAAACAGAACTATTACATCACAAGTGGAACATTTATAATAGTTACTGGAATAGAAAAATATTCAGTGAAGGGAAAGACTACGTGATTTCAATGAGATCCAGGTGGAAGGGTCCTTTCAGCAAATGTCTACACACCAGCCCATAAAAGCGATTGAAAAGGCGAGAAACAAGAATAAAAGCAACAGAGTGCCAGGTGCGCATCCTAACTAAACCCACATCCTCTCCGACCTCGTCCTTTCCAGCTGCTCTTGCCATCCACCCTCCGCTCCCCAAAGGGCTTGGATTTCTCTTGTGCCTTCTGGGTTCCTTTGCTCATCGTCCTCCTCTCCTGCACCACTGGGCAACCAAAGTGTCTCCTGGTCCAGAGCTGGGGAGGGCAGCAGGGAGGGTGAAATAAGCCATACAACTAGTAATAGTGACCACGGCAACTGGTGAAGCCCTTGCTAAGCACCAACACAGGACTGGACGCTTTGTATGGAGTATCCATCTCATTTAACTGTGACAATCCTAGCGTGTGGGCTCTATAATTGTTGTCGTTTTATAGTTGGAGAAAATGAAGCATAGAAAGGTTAAGTACCTTGCCCACCATTACACAGCTAGTTAGTGGCAGAAGCAGCTCTTAAACTTAACCTGACTCCCCAGTTAATCACCCTTAACCAGTAGCCCATACATCTCCCCACAAGAGCTGTTAATTATTCATAATTAATTACAATTAATTATGGTACAATTTTTGTACTTATTTATCTCATGTATCTTTCCTCAAAATAAATGCTACAAGTAGACACCATTTTATCCATTTTATAGATGAGGAAACATATTAATATATCAGTTGAACGTATATCATACCCCAGGAAATATGTGTGAATGCGTGCGCAGGAGGGGAAATATCTGTGTGCATAGTTAGGATTATTGTCCATATTTTACACATGGGGATGCTGAGACTCAAAATGATTAAATAACTCATCCGGTTGGAAAGTAGCAAAATTTGGATGAGAACCCGAGTCTGCCTGTTTTGACTGCCTACCCCATACTGCCTATAAACAGACCTTTGAATAAGTCTCAAATTGCAGCCCCAAAGCACATGCCACCTCGCATGTCTGCATCCTTGGGTTCAGTGCATGAGGCAAGGTGGGACAAGCACGGAGAACTTGAGGCAGGGGCAGGAATGGAGGGGTAGGGCCACGGGCCTGGGCAACTTGGAGATGAAGCGGCTTGCTTCCCTGAGGTCCTGGGGGAAGCCACGGCCCCAAAGAAGGCAGTGCAGGAAATGCAGAGTACACAGGTGGGACACAATTCTAGCAGGAAGAGGGGATGCGGTGTCGGAGCAGAATGGCAAAGGGAGCCAGAGGGACGGTATGGCTTATCTGATGGACAGGAGGGGAGAGGAGGCCGCACCCTGCAGGCCTCTCCCTTCTCCAAAGCCCACCGTCCTTCCTCCAATCCCACCTCCTTCCTAGAACCTCCCCCTCACCTACTCATAGCCACATCCCCTACTCGAGGGGACAAGGGGAAGTTTCTTATTGTGCCACAAAGAGGGCCACATCGCAATCTGCCTGGGGCCATTTCTACAAGTTGTGCTCATGTAGCTGTACTTCCCATTCCGTTCTTCATCAGAACCACACTGTCTGCTAAATTAAGATTTATAAATCATTCCCCTGCCAATTTGTGCAAGGTGTGTTCTATATTTGTTCCTGGGTGATCACCAATTACTCTGTAATAACTGAAGTAATGAAGCTGGCAGAGGAGCAGGAAAGGTCCGAGAAGAACACCTTTCTACACACAAGACTATTAGCCAAATCCGTCAATAAATAAAGACAGACTGTCAAAGGGACGGAACACTAGGGAATCAGAGGGAAAATCTTATCGAGGGGGACAGGAGAACGAAAGTCAAACGTGAGAAGAACGGGGAAGTCTGGAGGAACTGCTGGACTGGGAGAGATGGTACCTCACATGTCATTCTTGCCTGAAACGGAAAGAAATTCATCAGGAAAAAATCTTCATGTGCTCAAATATCTCTAACA
This sequence comes from Lepilemur ruficaudatus, assembly GCA_963574885.1. NCBI lineage: Eukaryota > Metazoa > Chordata > Mammalia > Primates > Lepilemuridae > Lepilemur > Lepilemur ruficaudatus. The sequence continues at coordinate 85,009 of CAUYRT010019975.1, forward strand.
CTGATTCACAGAGGATGAGCTGCAGAGAAAGAGAACTTCCGTTTACACAGGAAGCCAGCCATTCTCACGTAGGTGAGGTGGGACTCCTGCCTGAAATACAGCGGGAGAAGGAGGAGGAGTTTCAAAAGAAGCTACCTGAAAAGAGGATTGAAAAAGACGGCATGCTCCTGTCCCGACAGTCACTCCGTAAGAGTGGCAGCAGGCTGGAACCACGGCCCGAACATAAACAAGAGTCCTCCCAGGGTGAGGGCTTACCACGGGTGCCCAGGAATGGATGGGGTTTTCTGAAAGCAGACCGCATAACTACAAGCAAGGGATCCGGACTTGAACTATCTTTATATATGTTGGAGGTCACATTTTGCAAAAATAGAGTAGCTTATAAAATTTTTTGACATTCCTAGCTAACAATTTCAGCTGTCAGATGAAAGGAGAAACTGGAATTCTGGAGGCAATTTTAACCAATGGGCAAGAACTGGCTTCTGTATGGAAATTATAAAGACCCTGGGAGAATGTGACCATGTCTTTGGGGAGTCCATAATAGCTAGAAGAGGGAGATTATATACATTCCAAGGCAATGCAATAACAAACAATCCCAGTGATAAAGGAAAGGATGACTAAACTCATAAGCCAGGGAGCCACACAGAAAACTTTCTTGTGAACTCATCTCCTTTTAAAAGGACATGTTCAGAAATGGCGGAATAGGAGTGCCCTCCTGGCTCTCTGCTCTCAGAGTCGGAGGTGAAATAGGCAGACTACTGCATGCGAGTGAACACTTCTACAGGACCAGCTCTACGAATCTACAGAGAACCAGCGTGGGACACAGGACCTCAGTGGAAAACAGAGGTGAATCGGACAACTTCTCGCAAAGTAGAGAGACTGTCGGGTGCCTTAGAGAGGGAGCCCGGTTCTTGCTCCGGCCGGCCGGCAGGCCGGCCAGCATCTGTGCCGGGGTGTTTTGATCCCCTGGGGAGTCCACCCTTCCCCCACCGTGCCCCACACCCTCGCAAGCAGGGAAGTGGCTGAAGTCTGCGGGCAACAGTGGTGTAGGCAGACAGGCTGTGCTGCGGGAGGGGAAAAAACTGGAATGGGAAAAACTTTAAACTCTCCGGTGTGCTCCTATATTTGGGGAGGGCCCTAGCCGAGCAGATGCTCCCCACTGCCACAGGAGTGAGTGGAGAGAGTGCCTTTACCCTAACCTGGGAACTTGCTGAGATTTTGTCAGACTCTGGATAGACCTACTGCACCTGATCAGTGGGGGTTTCAGCGA